>JADDOH010025052.1:0-49868 GCA_016648135.1 Agrypnia vestita | reverse complement strand
TGCTGCTTCATGATAACGCTAGACCACACACTGCACAACAGACGGCTACCAAATTAGAGGAGCTTCAATTGGAATGTCTAAGACATCCACCGTACTCTCCGGACCTTGCCCCAACAGATTACCATTTTTTTCGAAATTTGGATAACTTCTTGCAAAGGAAAAAATTCAACTCCGATGGGGCAGTCCAAACCGCCTTCAAAAATTTTATTGATTCCCGTCCGAATGTTTTTTCTAGTAAAGGGATCGATGAACTACCTATGAGATGGCAAAAGTACATAGATAGCAATGGTACATACTTTGATTAAATAAATATATTATAATTAAAAAAAATCGGCTTTATGGTCCTCCCATACTAAACGTCAATTTCATATGTAAGGACCTAATATCAAAATGAATGATGTCTTTTGTTTTGGTTTTCTAAAATATTAAAAAAAATATTTTTAAATATTATTGTTGAAGTTCTTGATTACACAAAATTATTGTATCAGTAATCAGTAATGACGACGGAAAGGTTTTTACGAAAAATGTAGGTGTAATTAATAAATATAGTAGATTAACACAAATAAATTTTTTTTAAAATTTTAAATACATTTTTTTCTTTAATTTATCTCAGGGTTCATTGTTATGTTATCAATAAGTAATATTATAAGAAAGTGAAATAATGATTGATTAGTGAAAAGTCTTTGTTGAATATATTTCAAATTTCACGGCTTCTACACTATGTCTTTCTCTTTTTGTTACTCTGTGGACATCACTTTAGCGTACGGTATCGTTTTTCGTTAAAATAAAGTTTTGGTATAAAATTTATAATATATAAAATATATATACATACAATTTATGTATTTTTATTTATTCAATGGTACGGCCATGCATGAAAACTGCAATTACCTAGTCTAGTATTGAGTCCACGATATTATACTATACGGTTGGATAATATTTATTAATATACACACGTATAAAAGGCACTATATAGTTAATTTGCCCACATTATTACAACATATTTTATTGCCGAGTGATTTACTTTTTACTTTACGATAGAAATCTAACGAAGTGTGATATTTTTCTCTTTTAGTAGCGTGATTAATTATCCTGTGACTTTAACTGCACCGAAGCAGGCGGGGAGACCAGAATACAGTGAAAATTACAGTAAAATACGCATTTAATGGGTACGACTTAATACGGAGAAGCGTCCTAGCGGTCTACTGATCTCGTACCTGCCCTCACGCGCCAGGAACATAATATGCCTTCGGTAATACTGGCCATCATTTCTCGAATGTACTTAATTTTTATTGATATTTGCTCTGCGCTGTCTAAGGAAATACGCAGGGGTATATTACGAATATTAAAGGTTTTGAATTTTCAGTAGGTACTCTTACCTCTGTTTACTTGAACGTAAAAAAAATTAATATGATTTTATAATATTTGCGTACACATGTAAGAAGTAAGAAGCTGTTAAAAATCTTTGGAATTATTCCGTGGTGATTGAGAATAAAGTTTTTTTATCATTATTTAATATCGGCGCGGGGACGTGGTAGTGGGAGGCAAAAGAAACATTTAAAATTATTAAAACTTTTTGTAATACGCAAAGTCACTGGACACACATTTTTCATCATAGTTTCATAGTTAAATTTTTTATTTTTCATAGTTTAATTCAATAATGAATTAAATAATTCATTCGCTTATTTAATTCGCTACATTTTTTTCTGTCGCTAGGTAGATCTGCTCCGTTACAGTTCCGTGCAGGTAAGTACTTGCGCCGAATATCTGTCACATCGTCACATACTCACACACTCACTGGCCACACTGCTTTGTCTGTGGACGTCTATGTTAAGAAAATAACTCGTCCCAACATATTTTCAGTAGCCTCTCCATACTTCCAGTGACTACGAGAACAGCCCAGTCAGTACTCAAGATTTTTTTTTTCTATATTATTTTATAAATGTTATGATTTATATATTATATAATTAAAATTATTTTATTTATATGGTGAAATAAAACCCTTAATTATTTTTTTAAATTAGGTTATAATAATCAAGCTGTGCAATCTCAGTTTGCGGTAAAATGATGTTGTATTGGTAAATTATAAACTTAAATTTTATTTCTAAAATACATTAAAATAGAGACGGCATCTTCGTACGAAACATAATTTATACATTTTGTCAACTCGTATAATGTTTTAGTAATTGGACCGCAATTAAGAGGAGAGTTACATGTAAAATTCTCACGACACAGGCAGACAGTCATGCAGACAGAGACCGTTTAAAATACCAATAATATAAGGATATGACAAAAGATAAATTGCGTCACATTCCATGATTGTATTGCGGCATTAGCAGATTGACTCATTGTGTCAAATTCGAGAGCCTTAGAACAGTTTATTCATGACATGATGTTTATTTTTTACCCATCTTGAAATAATAATTTAGAAAATTTTTTGGAATACGCGTAGGTACTTAAAATCGGAATTAATTTTTTTTTAAATTTATATACCTAACTTCTTTAATCAGCCTAATTCGCCATCAAAATGATGGCTGTTTAAAAACTTTAAAAATTCATAAAACTCCATTAATATTTGTCCTAAAAAAGTACAATTTTCCTCAATCTTCTTTTGGTCATTTATTCGGTCGAAAAATACATATTTGTTCAAAATAATAATTTCATAATTCCATTAAACGTACCTTCACTAACTATCTAACGTGCCATTTCTCAAAGAGATAGGCAGAGAGGGTGGAGTGCTATAATAATTTGTCATGACATACAATTCTATCCTAAAATCTCACATTGTTGTGGCGTTTAACAGGATCATCTTACAGTATCTGGTTCACTTGATCACTAAAAGACTTCAGCCTTCAATACTCGTATCATATGTATCGTATCTTGTAATTCTCTCCTCATTCATTCATTCATCATAATCAAGCCATCTAAGCGAGCCTTTTTTCTCTTCTTCAATAACTTTTAAATGACCATGCGGTAACATTATTTATGTTAATAATAAGAAAACACCTTGAATTATCAACATTTTTCGGAGCAAATGGTTCCTTCATCAGGATACAAAGCATATTAAAAATTAAAATTAAATTAATTAAATTAAACACAGTAAGTAGAGAACATTGTTCTCGAAACATGTAGATTGTTTAATTTAATAAAGTGGTGAAAACAAAGTGATTTGTGTTTTATTTTAAAAATTAAAATTCGAAGTATAGACATATATATAACAAAAATAAATATATGTAAGATAGATACATAATTAAGGAAAAATGTGAAAACAAAATTGAAAAGTAAAACTGTTTGAAAAAAGGACCTGGTAATTTATAATATTTATGATTTCTTGCTTTTAACATTTTCTTAAATTCCAATTTATCCAACTGTCATCCTATGTTATTTGTATGTGAAATTTCCAATCTCATATTAATAACAGATGAATGTTTGGTTTCCAAAAGCTGATAAGAGAATTAGTTATTGCTATTTAAACATATTGGGCGCTCACCAATTCTAATATCGAAATTTCTACAAGTTTTACCTATATTAAAATGATAACAATCATTACAAATTAATTCATACACATCCGATTTTTATAAATGTAAAAATGTTTTTTTATATTCATTCACATAAACGAAATTCATTAGCAGTCGTGATTCTTACAGCTGGTGCCGATAAGAATTTTTTAAATGCATAACAAGATATCAATTTAAAAATATGCGTCACGTATTTTAAATAAAGCTGTATCTACTGTGCGGTAGAATGCACAATCGCGCATGCGCGTCTGCAAGCACATTAGTTGTGTGTGTGTGTGATAATATTATGATGGACGTTTTAAATGAAGGCGGGGTGCGTGGTACGGCAAACTCATGTCGGGATTATAGAGATCTCTAGTCGAGGCATCGGACTAGTCCGTAAACTTTAGAAAGGAAGAAGAAACAGAAAGATCACACGTAATCGAGGGTTTTACAGCACTCTGCACACTTTACAATAAGTTAGAAACTGCTAGTGGTGTCTGGAATACATCAGAAACTTCTTTATTCAAAGGGGCGACCAAAGAGGTTATATTTGGTATAAAAGGTATAAAAGCAAAGATGGCAATATCCAAAAATCTAAAAAAATGTTTGAATGCGGTCACCGAGGATTACTAATTAAAAATGTGCTGAATTCCATATTTTGTATATCTTCCCGTCACAAAATTATGTTTCCTATAAATTTATAGTTTAGTGTCTCCTATAATATCTCGAATTTAGTATATTACAAATTAGTAACCCTCGATGATTGGATTAATTTTTTATTGGATATTGCTGCCTTTGCTTTTATACCCCTCATATATACATGTATTTTAACGTTTTTAGGGGCGACAGAACCGCTGTAAAGGACAGTTTTTCTGGAGACGTTTTGGCGAAACCATAGATAAAGCGATCAGCGGCGATTCAGTGTTACCACAGATGTGCGAGTAGTCAGAAAAGAATAGTATAAATGCGAGAATAGTATAAATACGTGAAAATATGTGGGGTATAAAAGCAAAGGCAGTAGGTAATTTAAAAAAAAAATGCTTTTGAATGCAGTCACCGAAGATTACTAATTTAAAATGGTTTCTATAAAATCTCGAATTTAGTACTTAAGAAATTTGTAGTTCTCGATGACTGCATTAATTTTTTTTGGATATTGTTACCTTTGCTTTTATACCCCACATACATAATATAACTTTTTTTTGTACATTATTGATCCAGGAATTACTCTATGTTATTCTCGTTTAAAATTATACTTTATAGTTATTTTTATATCATATGTTGCGTTTTTTAAATGTTGTAAAATTTTGAAGAACTCTTTACGAATTTTAATTATGTAATTTACCTTGAGCGAGAAAGAGAATATAATTACTATACACCTGCATAGTTTCTTGGATCAGGTTTCAACTGATACTAGAAATCGTGATACGTTTTGGTATTTTACCTTATCGAATTTGTTTCTCAGTTGTATTGAATTGTGATTAATTTCAAGGGCTCCAAAGTTCAAGCAATATCAAGATGAAAATGATATTGAACAGGTACCTGAATAGGTTATATAATTTTACGCATAAAAATGTATTTTCGAAGTAATTTATGATAAATCAAAGTATTTTTTTGTTTCATAGGCTAGACGTGTTCTAGAGAACCGCCTCACATTTTAATGTATTTAAGGTAAAGTACTATAAATAGTAAAAAAATAGTATAAAAAACATAATGATGAGGAAGAAATCTGCTTGCGAAATCTTCCGGTGTTCTATACCTATATGTATCGCGTATGTAGATGTAGATTAACGTTTGGCTAGCAAGTAAGAATAACACAAGGCATCAAGAAATAGATACACCGGCCGAGAAAACATTTTTTTAAAAAAATATTACGTAATCTCAATATCTGGTTAATTTTAGCAAAATTTAATAAAAAACAACCTATTAAAATGGTCTATTGGTCTTGGTGTAGTCTTTCTTAGGGTATGGCATTATTGAATGGGGAGGACCTTAAAAATCCTCCCTAAAGCTATTAATTATAATTCAAAGAATAATTTAAAAAAAAATTCTTAGAAAACTTTACCACTTCCCAACCCTAGTTTTATTTCAAAAATTTAAAACATGCCAATTTAGAAAGACTATTATATACCTAAATAAGATTTAACACTATATGGGCAATAGACTTAAATAAAGAGATTAATAAAAATACCAATTTTAAGAACTACTATAGCTGTGTCACTACACGAACCTTGGTGTAAAATGGTTCAATATATTTTGTCACAAAGTAAACTTCAGGAATCAGGTTTTACCAAATACGAACAATTAAAATAATCCCAGTGAAATAACATACGAGAGTTTACCTACCGGGCGTTCGATGGTTTTCGATAGCAATCAGCGTGATAAGAAACGGGGAAATAAAGTGTTCACAGATGTGCTAATATTTAAAAAAAAGAATATAAAGTAAAAAGTATTCCAAACAAGTGGAAGATTCTCGAGTGACGAGTGTCAAAACCGAATTACATAATACAGCTCTAGTTAAGTTCGTGTTCAGTGAATTTCACGATTAAATAAAACTGTAATTAATTTTAAGTGTTTAATTCGTCTCTTAACGCCAATAAAAAAGCCCGATATTCAAATATTTTCGTAATTTATGCATATGTTTACTTTGTGCATATATTTAATCGAGGCCATGACAACAAGCGCGTATATGCAATGATTTATTTTACGCATGAGTACTTACAAATCACGTGTAAACGCACCCATTCATACATTGTTTACCCACTTTGTACAACATGTTGTCAACATTGTCCAATATTGTCCGTATTCAAATAAGTTTCTCCTGTCGCAACTCGTGTCAAGATTCCTGTCGCGAGTGAGTTCGCGCATTTCCTGCCCTTGAAGAAGAGGTCAACTTGATGAGAAAGTATTCTGGAAATTTCGCTTGTCTGTGACTTCATTTTTTAAATACATACTCAGGTACATTCTCGAGATGACAATATGTGTTGAGATGTGTACAGTTATTTAAGATCTTGCAGTCTTTTGACTGCTTTTCTTTCTTCGTAAATCACTTAAAAGGTCCACTTATTACTCCTCCATTTTGCCAGGCCTTGGAATATTTTAGCTGTTTGTTAGTCTAAGTTACAGGAAACCAAAAAGTTAGTACTTAGTTCAAAGTACGGGCGTTTAACTTAATTCACTTAATAACACACTAATAATGTAGGTTACTTTTCTCCCATCACGAGGTTGTGTCGCACATATAATTTGTATTGTGCTGACCCTAACATTGATGCTGATATTCTTGCAGACACGTTATCTTCGTTCAAAAACTCACTCATACACAACATCCATTTTCTAAACGATGACATGAACCTATAGATCTATTAAATCAATCATTCATCAAATACTAATCGCACTACATTCAAACACAAAATATACAATACACATAAATTGTACATGTAAAATATAATTGATTGCAAAAATACATGTTACTAGAGCGTGCCGAAGACATTTGTGATTGAGATAATGGGCATAGTCTTCACTATAATGTTTATTGTCAGAGTATCATGTACTTATTATCCTGTTAGTGTCTCTAATAAATAAAATAAAAAAAAACACACCAAAAAAAAATCAAAAATAGAAAGATGATTCTTGTGACACGTATCCGTGTACGCATCTTTTAAAATATTAAAATTATAATCGTGACCATTGTGTGAATACTTTTATATGTCCCTTTTTAATATATTTTTTGTTAAAATAAAAATAAATAAAAAGCAGGACTTCCATGCCCTGGGTGCTCCTGTCGCGACGACACGACGTGATGGTTAGTGACCGAGTGCATATTGACTGGAGGACATGCGCTGGAAGGTTATACGGAAATGGCCGAATGCATACAAAGTGTATGGAAATATTAATTTACATTCCTACCGTAACACTCCTAAGTGTATTTAGATAAGGCATTAAGATTTTTCTTATTTAGTTATGTGTACGAGATTATACACAAAATACCTTCGCATCTTCATTTTTTCAAGAAAAAAATTTAAGCATAATTTTAAAACAAGTTTATATCTTATAATTGAATATTCAATTTTTTTGTTATTTCAAGCTATTATTGAATTTATGTTTGTGAGAAAAATAGGTGAATAAACAGTCGTTCAGCATGCATAAATTTATTTCATCATTGTTTATGAAACCATAAACAAAATGAATGAATGTTAGCGAATAGTTGACAAATTATTTTGGATGCAAAAAACATACTGCTTTGGAAAAAAAATTTTTGGTCATTAGATTTTCATATTTGCATTTCATACACTCTTTAAATTCGGGTGGTATATATATATATATATATATAAAATATAATAAAACTCAAGAGGAGATACAATAGTTTACGTTTTCTATCCATTAATTATCATCATAAATAATCTTCGATATTTTAAAGACAAATCTGTCAAAAATATAATTTATAAAAATATAATCTCTAATATAACTCTAGGGTCAATAATGACCTATTGACGGTTTGTTAAAAAATAAAAATAGAATCTACGCACGAGTTATCTGACAAAATCACGTTAAACTAAAAAACTGAAAATATTATAATTAAGTGTATTTTCGTAATCCACGCAAGAAATACTTTAAAATGCCTGCGTGTAAAATTTGTCACATTTTCTCTATTATACAACAGATTGGCAAGTGACCACCAAGTAGTAGTTATGTTATATCACAATGATTTAAAGCAATGTGTGAGGAGAAAATTGATTGAATTTGCTAACAATATGCACGATACATAAATATAGCATTAGAAAGCTCGTAACGAATGAATATTCGAGATATTTCGAGAACTATCGTTTAAAGTATTAAAAGCACGAAATTGATTATAGATTCATCACTGTGAATGACAATATTAATATAATGTCCTTAAACTTGTGACCTCTTTCACAAAATTCTACAGAAGGGTAGGTATAGGTCTTTTCATATAGGTAAGCTTACAATTGAGTTAGTGTGGGTACAATGCGTAATACGCGCATTGTTTCGATGTGTTTAGTTTACGGCTACGCCCCTCTCGTATCCGTAAGCTTAACACAGCGAAACAATGCGCGTATTACGCACTGTACCCACACTAACTTAATTGCAAGCTTATATGAAAAGACCTTTAAGCCTGTAAGCAGTTTTCAACAGTTTATTCAGAAGAAAGTAGTCGTATTTCAAAAGAAATACGACTACTTTCTTCTGTTACGTTTTAAATCTTAAGTTGAGCCCGGAGTATTGCAACATCTGTAATAATATGAATCAAGTTTAATCGAGAATTTATTATCAGTCTTCATCATGCATTTCGATGCATAGAAAGACGTAAGAGACTAATGTTCTTTTAATATTTTTGTATTTGATTTCACTAAATAAAATATGTAAGGCTCCACCACAGTTTATTGAATAATTTGTTTCACTAAATCTAGTTTGAAGCGTGGTAAGAAAATATAAATCTTGTTTTGTGCTTTGAATAATTTACTTTAAAAGTATGCGTTTAATAAATTTTTATAAATTTTGTTTAATACCTACGCCCACCCTCGTAAAAATATATTATTAGTATTTGTTGTTAGAAAACATTATGTATATTTAATATTAGGTCCTTACATATGAAATTGGGCGTTTTGCCGTACTGGCAAATTTGATCTCAAATATCTTCTCTTTTGTTAGGAATTCCAAATCCAAATTTATACAGCTATTTACTCATGTATTTGTGTTTTGAAAATTATAATTCATTTGTTTTTTCCTCAATTGTTTTTTTCTTTGCGTCACTCAGTTTACAAAATGAAAAACTTGAAATATCGCGTTATTTACGAGTACGAGTTCCACCGTGGCACCAGTGCTGCAGAAACGGCTCGAAGGATTAATGATGTGTATGGCGACGGTGCCGCAAAAGAAAACACAGTGCGTTTTTGGTTCCAACGTTTTCGTTCTGGAAATTTTGACCTGCAGAACAAGCCCCGTGGACGGCTGGAGACCAAAGTTGATAATGAAGAATTGAAGGCTATTGTGGAAGCGGATCCATCGCAAACCACATCCGTTTAGCGGCAGGCTGCGGTGTTAGTGATAACTGTTTTAATCCCCTTGAGCAAAATTGGTAAAGGTGAAAAAGCTGAAAGGTGGGGTGACCTCACCATGTCCCAAGCGAAAATTGACTCCAAAAAAGTTACTTGTGAGCGTTTGGTGGACTAGTGCTGGTGTAGTTCACTACAGCTTTCTTAAATCTGGCCAGACGATTACGGCAGATGTCTATTGTCAGCAACTGCAAACCATGATGGAAAAGCTAGCTGCTAAACAACCAAGGCTGGTTAATCGCTCTAGGCCACTGCTGCTTCATGATAACGCTAGACCACACACTGCACAACAGACAGCTACCAAATTAGAGGAGCTTCAATTGGAATGTCTAAGACGTCCACTGTACTCTCCGGACATTGCCCCAACAGATTACCATTTTTTTCGAAATTTGGATAACTTCTTTCAAAGGAAAAAATTCAACTCCGATGGGGCAGTCCAAACCGCCTACAAAGATTTTATTGATTCCCGTCCGAATGATTTTTTTAGTAAAGGGATCGATGAACTACCTATGAGATGGCAAAAGTGTATAGATAGCAATGGTACATACTTTGATTAAATAAATATATTATAATAAAAAAAAATCGGCTTTATGTTCCTCCCATACTAAACGCCAATTTCATATGTAAGGACCTAATATTTAAAAAGTAAACCAGTACATGTTATAAATATATACACATTTGTAAATATACATAACTAGCTGTGCCCGCGGCTTCACACGCGTAGATTTTTAGTAACTTTTAGTCATATTTTATCAATTTGTTTATTAACTTTAACATACAGATAAATGTAGTCCGGAATTTTTTTATAGAAATTTTTGAGTTCTACAACTTCTCTACAGAAAGTATTTAAATATCTATTACCCTTAAGGCAGCTTTCCTAAAAACGCATCATTCGACTATTCTTTCGTCGACTTTAGTTGTAAAGTAAGTTACCACGAAAACTCCTTTAATTTTAACGGAATAATATATATCTTGTGTCTACCCTGAAAGTCTATTCTAAATATTGGTGAAAAAATTTTTGTAATCGGATAAAAAAATAATGAATGGCTAAAAATAAAATAATCAACTGCGGATTAGTATATATTTGACTCATTAAACCCTTGATGTTTTTATTTTATTACTGGGCATCCAATTTCTTTCTAATTAAAAAAAATACACACTAAATTTTACAATTAATACACTTTCCTAATGGTTTATCCGATAGGCAGGATGATCCCCATATTTCGATGATACTTAAATAAATTACTGATGCAGTACTGTACGATGTAAAATGAATATAAATTTTATTGAAATATTTAAATGTGGTTTGGGCGATATGTAATAACCTAGATGTTATTACATATCGTTCAAACTATAGAAAAGTGGGTCAGTAAAAAAAAACAATTTTTAAAGTCTAGTTACTAAACTGTCATTAAAAGTAGACTCAATTTTTTAAGTATCAATAAATTGTGCCTTAATTAACATAGGAACAGAATCGGTAGTGAAACTACAAAATGTTCGAATCGCAAATTCTACTGTTTACTGCGGGAAACTTTAATACGATTTTAACGGAGAATATAGGATCATTTAAAAAATTATATTTTCCATTTTTGCAAGGTTTTTATCATTTCATATAACTTGTATTAAATTACATGATCGATATAAGAGTTACTGTAGTGATAGTTTAACATTTTGCAAAAAATAAGCTAGAAGAATTGAAAAAAATGCAAACTTTGATAATGCATATCTCATGAGTCATGGTTGCGTAAAATTTTTCGATTTATCATCAAAGCAGAAATCAACCTGTAAAGTTTTTACTATTAGCTATGAGACATGTATATATTAATATCAGTGAACACATCATTGTGAGTTGGGCACATTCCCACTTCAGGAGAGCGTAGTCCAATATCGTCATCTAGATTTGATATAGACGACTTCGATTGGAATGTTGGAAAGTCTCATTTTTTGTTATTGCATACATCATGCACCAAATTCCTCAAGAATGCATATTATACTTTCATTTAGTACAACTGAAATGTTATTTGCACGATCAATATTGATATAACAGTCGGTTTTCGACTCTGTCAAAATGCTGTTCGCTGTGGTGGTATGTTTTTTTTTTGACATTGTAAATTGTAAGTCTCACTGCATCGCGAGCACTTGACTGGCGTCGCTCGTTTTGTTTTGGAATATTTCCGCTCGCGGATCGCCACACCGAGCGGCGAGCGATTCGCTAATCGGTTAATGTCCCGAGTGAATGGGGCCGCGTTCTGTTATTGCGATCCGCGAAATCAACGCGCGGTTCAACCCTCCGCGTGCCGCGGTACTAAATACCCGTACCCCCTGATCGGCCGATTCGCATTACCGTTAAGAATTTTCTAAGAAAAAATACTTTTGCTTGTGTAAAGAGTGCAACTTGGAGGATAATACCTTTTTATTTCGCTCAAGAAGTTCAGTGATAATTGTACCGATATTAACCTTTACTGAAATTTCTAAAACTATTCCCACTTCTATTTTTTTTTTGCTTGCTCATGTCACGCTTATCTAATATATGTAAACAGAAAATTGATTTCGTTCACTTGCATAGGTTCGAAACACCTCTAAAAAAATAGCCAATACTAATGGTAATTTCTGTCGTAGCATATAACGTAATCAGTTTCATGTGAACTCAGAAATAATTATTTTTAGTTGGTTTCGGTGGTTCGCTGTAAACATTATTTTTTATTAGATCTATAATTATATATAATTATTTTTCATTAGTCCTTTCTAAGCGATTTTTTTTTGTTATATTAATTATAATTTGAATTTCGTATGGAGAGCAGACGAGTCCTGTAACTGTAATGTACAAAGTCCTCATTGACAAGCCAACAGCATCGATAGCGAGGTTTAGACTAAGGGTATATTATAATAATATTTTTATTTGTCCGCTGCGGGATTATTATTTGATTAAGATGAATTATACATGTCTCACTTAGACGAAGTTATTTATATGAGAAACTTGTATGAAAGTTTATTATATGACCCAGGCATTACAATCTGTATGAGCTGGCTTAAGTGATCACTCTACACAATGCAACATTCGCCGATTCCATCACGTACGTGAGTCTTTTATACGTGAGGCTAAAAGACCTCTATACACTTTTCTCATATAAATAGCTTCGTCTCTTTGAGACTTCTAAAATTCACTTTAATTAAAGGGCATATTATTTCAAAACAGCCCTGCAAAGATAAGGGAGTGCCCACCAGATTGGATTACCAAGGGGATGTTAAGGGATGAATAGCATTCTACTGTGATTGTCGGATGAATTTTATATTGCACCTATTTACATAAATATTGCAGGTTGATTGACTCGGGGGATCTTGATTACTGCACGGCCAGGGAAGGGTTAGCGCTGAATCGACATGGGAGGTTGTCACTTGAATACGTAACGAAAACCAGAGCTGTGTCATGTCGCGTGTGAACAATTTATGGGTTATGTTCTTGTGTGTATATTAATTGCGATGGAAACTCCTTAACTTGATAACAAAAAAGAACCAACGATTTGCATTTTTGTGTTTAAATAAATAATTCTTAGCATTTTTGCATTTCTTTTGCACATCTAATTACGTGAAAAAAACGTGGGAAAAAAGCTTTATTTACTTTATTTATTATTTCCATTTTTAGCCTTCAAAAATAAAATACTTATATTTTTTAACATATTTTTACAAAACACATTGGCGAGAGGGTCAGGAATCAATCAACGTTGTATGTCTTATTACACTCTAACATATTGAATTCAGTGCCAGTTACCGCTAACAAAACCACCCGATATGAATTAATATTAATAATAATAGCAGTTTGAAATTTAAAATAAAATGAATGTTTGAGAATTCTTTTATTTATTTATTATATATGTATAATAAATAATAACAATAACAAGTTAATGCACTAATCCTGTATTAAACGGATTTAATGATTCATAAGAAATTTAATTTTTACAATAATACATTCTGAATTTTTTTGTTATTTTATTTTTGATTATTTTGGGGATACATTGCGCATATTGTTTTTATACATAGTCGGATTATTGAACTATGTACTAGTATATTTCTGTCTGTGCCCGTAACTCCATATAATGTCCGTAACTTCTTTATAGTATTATTTTTTCTGTAGAGTGAGTTAAATTTTTTTTCTTCTTTTTTTCTCTTTTTTTCTTCTTATTTTTAAATTTTGTTTTAATTTTTTTTCTTCTTTTTTTATATAAATAAATAAATATTTATTCCTTAGGAACCGACATGTAAAAGAACCCTCATTTTTGACGGGTTAGGTACAGCTAGTCCATTGAATATTAATTATATGTAACCTTTCAATATTTCTTCAGGTGGCTTCTGGTGATCTACTTGTAGTGAACATGTTTCTTAAGATTTTTTATATTTCGTTAATGATATGTTTCACACATCGGCGATTTCAGATTATTGGTCAAATTATGCATTCGGTCTAATGGAGAATGAAAATGAGCCACCGTCACAGTATTTTTACAATAATAAGGTAACCCATTTCTGGTATAACGGGATGGAACATTAAAATTAATTTGATTCAATATGTCAGGGCTATCAATTTCATTGTTTAAAGTTTTAAAGGTTTAAAATAACATACTGGATCAATTATTATTCTTTCGCCTGGTTAAAATAAGTTCATTAAAATTATCGGGAATAGTAATTGAGTTGCTCTCGTGGTACATTAAGTTTGTTATTTAATTGCAAGAGAGTGTGAAATGAAGTGAAAATGTATGAATACTTACCACACTGACTTAGATCATGATAAAAGATCAGTATGCATCAGATGCTGAGGTGGGCAAAGGAAACCACGATAAAGCATGGTCTGACATGATGTGAAAGAAAGAAAGAAAGAAAGAAAATGAAGTGACAGCTGTTGAAGTATCAGCCAGCATGAACCTTCAGCTCCAGAAGTGAGGTTGGCTGTTTGGGTCACGTACTGGACAGCCACCACCTTAGCTGCCTCCATAAACCTGGGCGCTGCATCTCCATCGCTTCACGTAGGCGGCAGGTGGCCAACGATTCCGTGTATACATCCTTATTGAAAAACCATTCAATGTTCAACAGCACATGGCATTTAGCCAAATAACGTATATCGTGGCCACATTGATGATCGCTCGACTACGCTGGGCTGGACGTGTCCTAAGACTGCTTCCTCCAGCGACTGCCAGATTTACGTTATAGTATCAAACTCGAAATATGTTATGTAGATTTACAATAAAGTAGGTAAAAAGGTTTGAAAATTATGACTTTGAGTACGGGGGATTTTGGCAAATAAAAAATACGGGTGCAAAAAATGTGTCAGTAAAACGTTAAAATATAAGGGCAATACATTTCTCAAAATCGTGTTAAATATTCGACTAAAAATGTGTTGGGATGTCAATGAGCAAGCTGATAAAATTAATTATGTATTTGCTCATTAACTTCATTGACAATATGTTAAATTAATAATAATAATTCTCTATTAAAAAAAATAAAAATAAATGATAAACATGATTTAAATTCTAAATAAAAAGTATATGATAATAGCTGCCAAATGCATCCAATTATTAAAATAACAAAGACTTAATTTTCGTGGTTTTATTTTGACTTCACTTAATTATTAATTTTTCTTTCGCAACGTTATATATTTTTATTTTATATTTTTGCAATTTTATATATTATAATAATTTATATTATCAAGAAAATATTAGAAAAACGATAAGAATAATAGGGGCGGTATTTTAAAATATGCCCAAGGAAGCCATTTTATCTATGGACGTCACTGTAGCTGTCAAACATGTAATTTCGCTTTAGGTTGCTCACGCTCCGCTTGCGGGTAGTAGTTTGTATTTAAATAATATGTTAGTTGTTTTGAACGAGAAATTCCACAACGTTTGGCGGCCGTTGAATGACAATCATTTCACCATAATTAACACTTTAATACGGCCATTACTTTGCGTTAATCACTGAAATCAAGCAGAAATGCAGGTAGCACAAACACGCATTGCCGGCGCACTATGTTCAATTAGTATCAACGTTAACTAGACAAAACGATGAAATTTCATCGTACAAATCACGTTTGCATATACATACGATGTAGTTATAGAAACATATTCTTTTCATTATTGTAACCAATTATTAATGTTATAACTAAGGCAGGGCCTCAAAAATTATGACAATTGTTAATTATGGAAATAATCATTTAAAGTATGTAGCTGTTCTATAAATATAAAATAAATTTATTGTTCTTTATCACTCACTTTAAATTAAACATAAATTTATATTTCATCAAACAACATATAAATAGACTTCTATTAGACACATAACTCACTCCCATATTAATAACAATATTGATAATAACATATCGTTAATAACGATATAGTTAATAAATATCATACAAAATAATTTATTTATCTATCCGTCTGTCCGTCCGTCCGTCCGTTTACCTGTCTGTCTATCCGTAACTTCGTGTAACATCCATAATTTCGTTCGAATTCACGGATAAAAAAACGAAATTTCTACATATTCTTTTAAAATACCAATTTGATTAGAAATGTGTCTACGTGCAAGAATAATTTTGTCTTTATGTGGCAATAAACTCAATCACAGTGCGGCTGCCGCATGTGCATTTGTGCGCGCGTGTCATATTATTAACTTCAGACGAACGCAAAAGAAAACAATCAGGCAAAGAAAGGACGAAATATGGCGCCATAAATAAACCTTTCACATTGTTTGCACACTCATGTGACTTTCTTTCATGCGCGTTTCTGAATCTTGCCATTTCGTTAAGGTCACAATGTGGGTAGATACGCTCTACCTACTTTGTATAAATTCTCTTATTCTTCTTCACTGTTCTGTGCTCAAGGAGCAATTGTTATCATTAATTATAATATTATAAATATATACCTACTTCAGTTAATAAAATTAATTTACTTTATTAGGTGATTCAAAATGGTGCGATAATTTTTGCTATCATCATCGTCATCACATCGCTATAATCCGTGCACTTTGAGGAATTTTTGCTATTAGTTTTCGCCATTTCCGTTTTTTCTTCATAGACCAAGTTTTTTCAAACTTAATTAACTAACTAACGACATTTTATAAGATAAAAAAAAACACCACATTCTTCTATCGCGGTACATCACTATTGCTTCGGATACATTCATACATCTTCTCATGCATGCTGTATGATCGTTGAAGCTTTAAACAGGGTCTCTCTTCCTCCTCCTCCAATAGTATTTGTAGTATCTGATCGTGCCAGGTCTTTCGCAGACGCCTTCTGGTCCTGCTGCCTTCAATATCCGTCTCATATATTTTCCTAACCATCCTCTCCTTGCTTATACGTTCCACGTGACAAAACATGTAAGCAATCCTTTATTTATGATTAAGATTTTAATTAATGTAAATTATACGTGTCTCACAGAGACGAAGCTATTTGATTGAAAAAATAGTTATGAGAGTTTTTGGGTGTTTAAAAGGAATACGAGCTATCATATGGCTGGCTTAAATGATCATTTTACACAGTGTAACGTTCACCGAGCCACCCAAGATCGCCCACACATCTTTCACAATTTTTTTTGAAAATTTGTCATTACCATGAAATAGTATATAGACATTGCCGTTGTTTGTGTTCCTAAAAATTTGGTCGTACTCAAAAAATATTGTATTTAAGATTTTTACCAGCCACGAATTTGATCAAACTTGTTATCAAACTTACGCAAGATCGATATCCAGGTCAATTAATTAGAAAAATTTAATTAAAAATATGAAAGTCATCGTGTTGTATATGTATATATATATATATAATATCTGTGTATAGGTATACCAATAGAAGAAGAGAATCATAAAGTGTTTCTATATTTTTATCTTAAACACGAATTCTACTATATTTTTGATACTGGAACCAACCGGTTTTGGAATCACCATTCCCTCTTTCATACCAAATATTACAAAATATGGTTAACTATATTTTTTGGCAACTTGTTTGTGTATGTACCTACTGTAATTTAATTTAATTTGCAATGAATTACCACAAAAGCTGATTAGATTAGTATATTTTTTCTTGTTAAACAAGTATTTAAATAATAAGTAGTAGTAGGTAAGTAGTAAACCAGGCCATGATAAAAAAGTAATTTAAATATTTCTGAAAATTTCCTCTTATACCAAATATCAGTTGTATTACTGTGATTGAATAAAATAAGGTGCACCCTTTATGAAATTGATTAAAACAATTCGATATAAACAACATGGCCAGCTGGTCTGCCTGTAAATGTTGTCAAGTTGATCGATTAATTACTATTGAAAATATTCTACGTTCTAGAACAGCATTTTATCTCACAACAGAAGCTGATTGCTACAATTTACAGTTATTTAAGTCTAAGCCTGCTTCCAGTCGATTAACCTTAGACACAGTTCTTATTTACACTATTTATAGCAACATGGGATAATTGAGGGGCATAAAAGCAAAGGCAACAATATGCAAAAACAAATGAAAATATTTTGAATGCAGTCACCTAGGATAATTAATTTAGAAGGTCCTGAATTCGAGATTTTATAGGAAATATAGCTCTATCCTTTCAAAAATCATGTTTCCAATCATTATTAAAAGCAAAAGGGAGAGAATGTGCCGAAATCACCGTATCAGTGTATGTGGGTTTACGATAAATGATAAATTCTAGTTTAGTGTTAATTAGTTCAAGAAATTTTCGAACATCATCTTCGTTTTTTCCATGGTGAATTTAATATTTCGGTGTAGTGAATTAACGCGAGAAAATAATAAATCAATATGTCTGTCAGTACCTTTGAAAATAAAAAAATATCAACAAAAACTGTCTTCATCTGTCGATAAGAAATTCTGATTTTCTCGAAACTAGTTGTGAAAAATTAAAATAAATTCTATATATTTTTCTATTTGTTTGACAAACTAATAATATTACACAATTATACGCTCTATTTTTTGTAAATAATTAATTAATAAAATTTGGACTTGACTTTGAACGCATTTTTGAAATCGGTAGGTATGTTTCAGTGACTGAAAAATGTAATAATTTAAAAAGTAACTTTGATTAATCTTCTCGATCGTCTCCACGAGTCTACTTGCAAAGTTTCAGCTCGATCGGATCACGGGAAGAGGGTTAAAAATTGATCCAAATTTTTTTCGACGGCAAGCCGGCAAGCAAGCGAGCAAGCAGACGCCACGAGTTAAACATTAAAAGTTAATGTTTCCAAGTGTTCGGTTACATCCTTCACTAGGGCCCAAAAAGCTCTATTTTTTCGCTACAAAATGAACAACCAAAATCTGACAAGAACATCGAATGTTAAAGATCTAGGTGTTAGATTTGTAAGCAGCCTGACATTTCACGATCACATAGAGACGATCAGTGGTAATGCTCTGAGAATGTTAGGATTTGTTCTGCGTACTGCCAGGGTTTTCGAGAATACCGCGTACTGAGAACTCTTTACAACTCCTTGGTGCGGAGTAGACTCGAGAGTGGCTCGATGATCTGGGGGCCACATGAGAGCAAGTACTCTCTTATGGTGGAGAAAGTCCAAAAGAAGTTTCTGAGATATCTCTACATGAGAGAGTACGGGCATTATCCTTGGCTTTACCCAATCGAGTTTCTCCAGGGTATGCTTGGCTACAATAGTTTAGAGACTAGAAGGAATGTGTATTTGATTACACATTTTTATCGTTTGTTGCGCGGTACGATCGACAATACTGAAATTATGCAGAGCATTGGTTTGTATGTTCCTGATAATTACCTTAGACATCGTCAGCATAGATTGTTTCACATTCCAATATACAGGACTAACCTGCCGATGGTTATGCCTGTTGGAAAAGCCACTGCTATGCTGAACAATATTACTCTGGATATCGATCTGTTCTATAGCTATGCTGAACAAAATCGCTTTGGATATTGATATATTCCATGTGTCTGATGGGGTTTTCCGAAGCAGGGTTCTCCTACACCTCTGACCAGATTGTACAGGTCACTTTTAATTAGTTAATAATAAATTGTTATTTTAATATACGATATGTATATGGGTGTGTACATATGTATGTATATGTATATGTGTATGTATGTATATATATGTGTATAAATTCATAATATATATGCATTAAACATAAAGTTTGTAATGTACATATTATGTAATAAATAAAAATTGAATTGAAAATTGAATTGAAAGAAAAGAAATGAAGTAAAAATGTTAAAATGCGGTCGACACGGCCAAGAAGAGTTTCGAAATTTGAAACTGACTTTCTTTCACCGCTCGATACTTGAAAAATGACCGGCAAACGGGGCGATTGTAATTCATCAGTAGCCGAGCGGGCCATTAATTACGGCGGGATGGCGCCTAATGACCGGCATCCAGGGCCGGGCCGGGCCCCATCCGCGCGGGCCGGGCATAAATACCGGCGCGCGAGGACAAATGGCCGCCCGACAGCTGAATGCTCGGCGGGAGATTGATGGCCCGGCGCGCGCGGGACGACACGGCGGGAACATTTAAATCGTTCCGATGCCCGCCATTGTGTCCGCTCCCGCCATTCATGCGCCTCGCCGCTAAACGCCGTGTACACAAAACAGAAGAATGCTGTCGGTGTTTGTCTCCGATAATAATACGCGCTATTGTTGTACGTGTTACGTTCGGATATTGAAAAAAATGACTACTGTTTAACCGCAATGTCGAAGGCGCGTACAGGTCGATTTTTGAGGTTATGTTTTTTTGGCGCATTTAGGCTGGCGCCACGCTGAGCGTATCTTCCGCATACAATATTCCGCGGCAGATTGAGTTTACAGCAAACACGCGTGCGTACGCGGTGCGGACGATCCGTAGAATGTGGCGCGTTGCATTTAAAACGTGAGTGGCGACTAGGGAATGCAATCCCGATCCCGCGAGACCTCGAGGCATTTTACGAGATCAATCCCGAAACGAAAAATCGGACGGGATTACCGGGATTGTTCTGCATTTTTTATGTTTTGTATATTTAATTGTACATGTCTACAGAGCTTTTAGTAAGTACTTAAAACTTGTTCATGTCACGTTCAAATAATGAAAATAGCTTTGAATAATATTTGCTGTATTTTACCAACCTAACATAGTAATAAAAACTACTTACTTCCTACCTTGGAAAAACGCCTACAAAAACTTTAATGCAATGATTAATAATGAAAATTTTGTTAAAATTGCTGATATGAAAATGCAAGGCATTGTCGTTAATTGCTATTCAGCTCTATTAACAAAAAACAAAAGTATTCGGGATCCCGATCCGTAGGGATCCTGCGGGATTGGAAATTCTTATCTCGAAGGATCACGAAAAGGCAATCCCGACTCGGGATTGCATTCCCTACATACAATATTCCGCAGCAGATTCAGTCTACAACAGACGATCCGTGGAATGTGGCGCATTGCGTTTAAAACATGAGTCGCGACGTTGCCGATTTTAAGTTGACGTGAGTTCCGCGGGCGGAGAACCGAACAGACGCCGAAACGAACCTTCCGCCAGCGATAATCCGCTCGGTGTGTTTGATAAGCGCATATTTATGGAAAGAAATGTAGCGGCGTTCCGCGGCGTCAAAGACGTGGCGGAAGATACGCTCAGTGTGGCGCCGGCCTTGGGGTAAAATTATTATTGTAACGGAAGCTGCGCACACACAGCTGTAGCGGTAATGCAAGACCACGAAGTGCGCGCGCATCCATTACACCGTCAAAAATTTATTCACTTGAAATTATTTCTCCACTAATATAAATAATGTATTGTCGACCATCTTCAACATATTACCAAAAAAGTATCAATCATAAAGATTCTCAATTCAAAAGCTGCCGAATGATTGGACGATTAAGAGTGATATTCGAAAAATCGTTTGTTCCAAAAACGACGTAATTGTCGAATATTCGAATTCAAAACAAAAACACATTCATTCATTCGACATTCAATGCGGCTGTCAAAGTATAAGTCTTGAAACTTTTGAATACGGAGCCGAATATCAATAAAACATATCCAACCACAAAGTTAACGCTATAAACATCGAAAATAATACTAAATAAGTTTATTATCCTCAATAGGGTTGAAATATTTGCTCACCTACCTAGTTGTGTTAAAAATAATTATTATAGGTTTGAATCTTCGATAATACTACGCCTACTAGTTATTCTTACTACGATGGACTATGCATACACTTTATAATGAAAACAAATACATGGAAACTTAAATGTTAATCCAAAATCGGAATTTGCGATTGTGAAAATTGCGAAAAATGCGATTATCTCAATTATTTAAAAAAAAAATCAAACTAATCTTTCCTCGTGTATTTATATAGGTTCTACTGTAAGAATATAACGACTCTCAAATAATTATTTATCCTTAACCTAAGCTAACCTTAACCAAACATGATTTTTGATGATGCGTAGGTACTTATTGTATTTTTCAATGCGCTGCATACTTTTGCACTGTTTCATTCCATTATACATATGGAGTATAAAAGCAAAGGCAGTAATATCATCTTGAATTACTATTTTTTAATGTAATGAATTCGACATTTTAAAGGAAACGTACCCTATAAATTTAAAGAAAACATGATTTTGGAAGGGATAGAGATATCATAAAATCTAAAATCTTTTTAAAATTAGTAATCTTTGGTGACTGCATTCAAAACATTTTTTTGATTTGTTGTATATTGCTGCTTCGCTTTTATACCCCACATACAGATGCCGGCAAACATGTTGAACATTTTTCGGCGAAGTGGGGGAGAGTTTGCGCATGTACCATTCCACCAACGAGACCCAAAATTTGTCTTCTGCGCATACCCCCACCACGCCGAAAAATGTCCAAGAAGTTTGCCGGCAACTGTATTCTTGCCAACTTTTTCATTCTTTTTACTTACTTTTTTTTATGAATTTACTGTTTAATTGTATTGTGTACTTTTAGTCTTTATATGCGGCCATGCTGACGAAATAAAAACTTGCTGATAGATAATGGTTAAAATGTACAACTTTCAAAATTATTGTTCCTGCTTAATTTTGTATTTATTGGATGCCTTATTTGAGAACGCTGCCTTGTGTACATTTAAGTATTCTCAGAAACAATTTACACGAATTTCTTCGGAAAAAAATTGACCGTTTTTTACCCTAATAAATTGCAGTCATTAGTTAAAAGGTCTGCGAACTGTTTGCACGCTGCCATTCACATAATGTGCATAACGATGCATTTCATTGCACCTCGTGTTTTCTGAGCTTTTTACAACCTCATGATTAATTTAAGATAAAAGTTTTTCAAACCTTCCCACGCAAGGTGTGGAGCCTTTTTCTGTAATATTATTCTTAATTTAATTTAATCTACAGTATTTTATTATTTCTCAACTATAAATATTCCATTTTGTATTGTCTCAATTTTTTTTACATTTAACTTTAATGTTAAATTAAGCCTTTTTCATCCAAAGTCATTAATGCCCTATTGCTAGTCTAAAAAATATAAATAAATAAAACATATATTTAATTTCAACACTAACCTGAGAGCTGAATTTTACCCATTGATCAATATTTTTGATAAACATACTTTTTAGGGATCGCAAACGGTTATACTTCTTTTTATTTAAGAAAGACAATCGAATTAGTTTTTGCAAGTCGTACGTAAGAGGCACATTGTTTCGTTGTATTGGTAGATATTTATACCCGTAAACACCAACACACAATATGCGTCGTACGCACAACTTACACATACTTATTCGATTGTCTTTCTTAAATGGATAGAGGTGTCCTTGCCTAATGGATTAGTGTCAAATAAAATTAAATATATAAGAATATGATGCTGATTTATTGTGAAGAATTTAATGAACTAACTTTCAATTTCGATTTAATGTTTTTATATATTCTTAACCACGACTTTCATACTAATTTTTCTTTTATTTAAAATATATCGGTAAAAAAAAATAATTTTATAATATGTATGTAAACTCTATATTAATTAGTAATCTATGTGTATATTTTTCGGCAATATAGTGGTATCCTCGCATGAAATGCGGGAAATCGGTGTTTTCGTTAGTTATATAATTTTTGATTAGAGTTATATAACTATATTAATGAATATTCCATTTGAACTAGAAAATCAAATATTGTTTACATAAGTCAGAGATATGCAACGAAATTTTTTATTGCCTATTTATATATTTAAGTATATTTGTATAATTTTCTCTTCGCTTTTTAAAATTCTTTGATATCCACTTCGATTCAATTTAAGTATAAATTTTACGAAATACGATACATCGCTTCGCATATGAAATCCTAGACTTTATTAGTACGCACATGTAGGAGTATACTGGTAGCGATTAAAATTTATTAATTACTTTGAATAGTGCAGTAACTTACCATTGTAGATAAAATCCGATATGCTATTTAAAACTATATGTGACTGTAAAACAATTTCACTGATTATCGACGTACTTGAAGGCTATTATTTCTTGATTTCATTAGCTTGATGACGTTGTGAATTTTTAAATATTATTTTAATTTACATGAATTAAGAGGAATTAATTTCTAATATTCGATATTAGTTACTTTATTGATAGTCCAACGTGTTACAAAAAATAAATTGTAAAAAAATTGAAAAAAATGCAAACTTTGAATTCGTTTATTTCAAAGACATTATATTTCACACTTTATGCCATAAAATATTCTTTCAAATGAGAAAAAAAAATAGAGATAATGGTCTCAAATTAAAAATGTCATGGTATCCGATGCTTCAAAACCAATCTCGTCGCAGATTCCGCAAAGATAGTGATCAGACAATAGATGAAACATACACACAACAACAAGACAACTCGTGACAAAACATGTCTAGGGCATGGTATTGCGACGTAACAGATAAACACATAGTCTCCCTGCTTTCGACACGGTATTGCGAGACAATACTTAACCCAGGCGCGTGCAGTGGGAACAAGGAGCATGACTTTTATTTAACCGTATATTTGGGAAAAAATATCGAAATAATCTGAATAAAATGTTTATTTTTAAAATATATGCTTAAGAAAAAGTCTTGCTTCTTGTTCCCAGTGCACGCCCCTGACTTAACCAAAACATCGACTTTCACAGTTACTCATCAGCCCTGATGCAATGTCGTAAAATGAAAGGTCGAAAAACACAGAATACTACCCCAGAAACACAAACCAGAAGATTATGAACGGCCGTGAGAACATGATCGATAATCCTGAAATTATGCGGAGCATTGATTTGTACGTTCCCGATAATTACCTAAGATAGCGTCAGCATTGATTGTTTCACATTCCAATATACAGGACCAACCTGCCAATGGTTATGCCTGTTGGAAGAGCTACTGCTATGCTGAACAATATTACTCTGGATATCGATCTGTTCCATGTATCTGAGAGGGTATTCCGAAGCAGGATTCTCCTACACCTTTGATGTGAATGATTCTATATATGTTTAATATTTGCTTTTGTTTATATATGCTTATAATTCTAACTATACATTACGAATTAAATTTTGTGTACTCTCAGCCTGTACTCTCAGGCTCTACCCAACTGAGATACTCAGAGATATCTCAGAAATTTCTTTCGGAGTTTCCGCACCATAAGAGAGTAATAAGCCCATGTGGCCCCCAAATCACCACCTCATTCGATTTAGGCCACGATATCTGTATCATAACCGACATGAAGGAAGGAAGATATAAAGTTCACAGCATTATCTAACTGCCATGAAGTATCAGTAACGTTTAAAAACATTGTAATACTAATATATTATGATAAATTTATATATACGCTATATAGTTGAAGACGTGACTCGAGAAAACTATGCATTTACTATGCATTTAGTTAATCGCCACGTTAATTATATAAATTACTACCATTAATACCCGGAGTTTCCATAGCTAGAGTCATTTTATCTAACTCGGGTTGAAGTAGGTACCTATATAATATCTTCATTTGAGACATGAAAGGTTAAACAGGTAGGCAAGTTCTTTTAAATTAATTTTCTGTTGTAATCCAACCATTTTATTTTTAAACGATAAAAATATCACTGGTTCAAAATCACAAGATCGCATGTACGCGAGAACTTCGCACAACTTTTTTACAAAAATGACTCAATATACACGGGTTCGTCGTGATGGAAGAAGAAATAAAACACTAAAATCATTTTAGCTTATTAAGATATTTAATCAAAAAAGTCACTGGACGCAAATTTAAATTTGAGCCCTGTTCCATAATTCATACTAATTTCAAATAAACCACTCGCCTGTGGAACACTTGATATTCGAATTTTAGAATATTCGCCCGACCGCGGAACACTTTATTAAGCCGTTTCTTATCGCACTGATTTGCTCACTCAAAATATTCCGCAAGCAGGTAGGTACTCTGGTAATTTAATTCGCTGGTTGATTATATTCGCACGATACGCCCATTCGCTTTTTCTGTCGTCTCGTGTCTTATCTGTCTTAACTATCTGTCGCCCGCTTATATATTGATTGTCACATCGGGAATATTCTGTTGTTACCCTGTCTATTCGAGATTTATTATTTCTAAGATATTCTTCAACGTACAGCCTGTCTCGGAAATTCTCGACTACGTATAGTTCTTATCTATCTTATCTATTAACATTCTTTGAACATATTTAGAGCAGAAAAATAATGTGTAGAAGTTACACAATTTGAAAAAACAAATAGCACTATACTATTATTCTATTATATTACACTAGTAGAACCAATGTGCAATTGTGTAAACTTAATGACTGGAAAGGATCGGTACAGTAAGCATTTAAATAAGCAGAATCATTAAAATTAGCTTCAGACTTGGTTAATTATTTAAGTTGAGTTGTATCTGTTATTGCAGATTACTTTCCGTTTATTGGTAATAAAATATATATTCGTCATAGAATTGTATTACATTATCCATAAATTTCATGTTCGAGTGGAAGCTATTATATAATATTTAGAATATATTGAGATTATTCAAAAAATTTCAAGAACACAATAATGGATTTTATCCACAGAGAGAACGTCATTAATCAATATATATTATAAATGTCCCATAAAGACGACGATATTTATGCATCGTAAAGTAGGTACGGAAGTACATTAGGTGTTTATAGGGCTTACGACTTATCATATGGCTGGTGGTAAAATAATCTCACATTTGAAACAAGGTGTGCAAAGTTGACATATATACAACTTCCAAAAATTTAATAGATGTGGGTGGTGGGTGGGTGGAATTGGTAATGTTACATTATATAAAGTGATCACTTTAGCCAGCCGGACGATAGATCATAAGCCCTATAGACGCCCAATAGACTTCCATTCTTACTTTCCTATATAAATAGCACAGTGTCTATGAGATATCTATAATACTCGTGTATCTTGATCTAATTTTCTTGGCATAAAAAGACTGTCGCCCATATCAGAGAGTTGTGGATTAACTTGATAATCGCATTTTAAATACACACTCAAAATTAAAATACAAGAATTATTTAAATGCATTAATAGTAAATTATTGCCCATTTTCTACGCCGAGTACCTGAATAAATATAGTTTTTTAATGGCAACTTTGTATCGTACATAAAAATATCACGCCATTTTGTTCTTTTTTTATATATACACAGGTGATATGTGTATACCCGATTGTGAATGAATATTTTTACGAGAGGACACAACTCCAAATGTTAAATGGCGTTCTTTTTTAAAGTGAAATATGATGTCATGAATATTCATCTCGGAACCGACCAATGGAAAAATAACGTGTGGCGTGACTTGTCACGATTAGCATATTTCGGCGACTTTTTGGCGATATTAAATCACAGATGTTTATTGGAGGATTCATTGCTAATTGAGCCACAAGCGATTGATATTTAGCATTAACGAGCCGCGGCGTGGCGTATGCCGGTTTATCGGGTGGTCCGCGCAGCCATTCAATAACCATTCGAAGCGATTGAAATTTAACGATATTTTTTATGATTTTGTCGCATGCATTGAGTTTTTTGTGATCATGTTTATTTAATGCATAATTTAATTCAACGCACCTTCAGATATCTAGGCAAAGACATGGTTTGAGGAGCTCAGGTTAACAAGTTAACGGCAATCTCTGGCGCTCTAAAGTCCATAATTTGAAAAAATAAAGATATGCTCATCAAGAGCAAGATGAGAATCTACAAAGCACGCGTACGACTGATAGTCACATACAGCGTTGAAGCAAGGCCAGACACAATCGGAAATAAACAAATATTGAGAACTTCCGTGATGAAAACACAGAGGATGATAGAGGCAAGTGTTACGTCGTGAGAATCGGGAAGGATTTGGTGTTTCGTCTAGAAAAAGATATGTCTTTTATTACGCGTGGTTTATTCGGTAGGTACTAAATAGACACAACCGTGATTGTCGAAGTCTGAATCTCGAATAGCACCGTCGGAGAAGTGAAGTAGGTACCTTCACTTCAGCAAGACTCTGAGGGATTGCGTGAGATAAGAGAGATGTGTGAGGATGAAGACATTGTACGATGGAGTAAACAGCGAAGGAGGGACTAGTATGATCGTGTCCAGAGAATGGACAGTACCAGACTCCTTATATCCAGTACCTTATATCGTATTACATAATCAGCCCCATGGAACACGCCCTCACGGAAGATCTCCCAAAATATGGAAGAACAGTTGGGAATCCACCTCACAAGCGACGCTACCTCTAGAGAATAGACTGCATGAGTCTTTTAAAAGGAAGAAGAAGCAGATAGTGGGAAAATTAATTGGCACACTTATCCTTTTGTTTCTGGTGGCTAGATTGTCCGATGTATGAACTATGAGTGAATTTTTGATGAATGTTAACAAATCGAAAGTAATGGTGTTCGAGAGAGATAAAAAAATGAATAAGTGTGATCTATTAGTAAGTAATGAATACTTAAAACAAGTGAAGGAGCTCGAGATACGGTAAGGCTGAGAACTATATCGAAAGGAGAGTGGCTTTGGGAAAAAAGTAAATGGTGCTCTGAATGCAATTATGGCCAATATGAATATGTAAAGAGAAGCGAGACTTGCGGTACGTAATGAAATTCTGGTGTCAACTCTGATTTATGGAAGTGAAGCCTGGAATTGGCAAAAAAGAACGAAAGTAGACTGAATGCAGTAAAAATGCGTTCGCATAGGCGTACGTGTGCATTTTTTGTATGATAGAGTAGAGAATGCACGAATTAGAATCGAATGGCTGTAACGTAGTATATAAATAATGAAATAATCTCTGAGATGGTTTATACATAGTATAGTGTTAATGAGCGAGAAAAGGATGGTTAAGACATTTTATGAGGCGAATGAGGAAGACAGCTGATCAGAGGGCAACCCCAAAGCGTGTACGAGAAGATGTATGAAAGATGATGAGGTAAAAGTGGAGTGCCAGTAGAAGATGCGTTCTATCCACTCTGCCTACCACTCTGGGGAAACGGTTTATGATGGTTATAGTTAATGAGTTAGTAAATCATTTTGATAATCTTATCAACGAAAAAATTAATTTGAAATATCTACAGGACTACAAGACGGCCTGCGAAGTCCAGTGGGCAATAACACTACTTTATAACAATTTCATGTTGAATTTTCGATTACATATTGTCTTTAAAAGTTTTTGAGATACATTTTAAATAAAAAGGTGGTAGCTTTTAATAAAAAATAAAAGTGTCTCACCAAAATAGTCTCTAAAGTATGTACGGATGTATATCCACAAAATACATGAAATCACACCGAAGACCGTAAAAATGTATCAGGCGTACGTCATAGGATATTTGATACCCTTCTGGGGAACCGGAAACAAAACTAACCTAAACAGACTCCAATGACAGCAAAACAAAATACTAAAAATGGTCTATCATCTGAAATACTCCAACTAAAAGTGTATACCGTATAACACAACAATTAAAAATTGAAAGCATTACAAAAATCAAAACAATTAAAATCATTCACAAACTAGCAAATGGCGAAATACAAGACAAAGACATAAAATTACACAAAATACACGAAAACCATCAACACAACACTAGAACGGCTCAAAACTATCACATAACATATGCCAAAACAAAAAAAGGACAATCACGACTAATTTGCAACGGATTAAAACTATACAACGACCTACCATAACAGACCAAACAACTGACGACTGACAAATTCAAAACAGATGTGACAAAAATGCTAAAACTCGGCCAATTATAAAAAATGATTTTGTATCTAAATTATATTATTATTATATTCCTGTTTTGAATCATGTTAAAAATGTTATCATAAATCTTATTACGTTTCTATTATATTTTTAAATAAAAAAAAAATAATAAAAATGAGTAAGATAAAAATTCTCTATCATGGCAGAAGATTGTTGCTCTATTGCTCTATCGAAATGATGTGATGATAATTTTGTTAGTTACTTTAAATCAATAATGTCGAACACGTTATTTATTAAAATAATTTTAATATCTACTTCAATAAAAAAGAAACACGTAATTGAAGGAAAATGATTTAAACTTATATAAACCAAAGCTCAAATCGCCTCTCTTCAAGCAATATTATTTTGTGTTCATCGAATAAATTCATATTTCATTATTTATTATGCCATTGGTACTTCTGCTATAACGTTTATATTTTAAAAAACATATCGATGTTTACTTATAACGTACGCTTATTATTTATAAAACGGTGGTTACTTGTAACACTGTGAACTAGTAGAATGGTAGGTATGCGTCATTACTAATCAATGTAGTATTTACTTAACCAATCAAAATACTATAATATGTACTTCCCGCACAGAACGGGCACCTGCTATTTAAATAATAACTATTATGTCTTGAGAGATTAACTTACACAATAAATTATAGAATTTAACTGGAGTTAAAGAAAATTTACGAATCAGACATTACTGATAAATAAACGAAGAATCGGCAGGCAATAATTTACAGGTAGACGCGAGGAATAATAATAGAAAGGTAAATCTTGTAAAGGAATACAGATATTTTTTCTTTTTAATTACGGTTGCCTGGTGATCCAGTGGTCTGTAGTTCGAGACCCGTTCCAGGACACCAGCAAGTGAGTCCAATTTTTATGGTATAAGCGTTTAGTTTAGTTTAGAGTGATGTGATTCGAATTCCGTGTATGCATTTTTTTAAAAAAATAAATAAACAATACCACTAATGTTGATATGTGGGGTATAAAATCAAAGGTAGCAATATCCGAAAAATTAAAAAAAAATGTTTTGAATGCTGTCACCGAGGATGACTAATGTAAAATGTACTGAATTCTAGATTTTATATATCTATCCCTTTCAAAATCATGTTTCCTATAAATTTACAGTCTATTTATGTTTCCTATACAATCTCGAATTTCGTATACTATAAATTATAGTGCCTAATCCTCGATTTGATATAGTACCTAATAATTTGGACCAGACGAGACTTCCCAGAGCCGTGATGCGCGGGATTCCAGAGAGATGGAGAGAGGGCTGGATTTTTTTTTGGATATTGCTGCCTTTGCTTTTATACCCCACATTATATATGAATTAATATTTTTGTACAAAATTATCAATTCTCTAATTGAAAGTCTTGATCTTTTCTCTTAAGCATGTCTTAGAACTAATTGCATTGTCAACGTGATAAAAATATGTATTCTATTACAGTAATACGCCAGACTGCCATACTGGGCAGTGAGGAGTGTATGTGTAAGTTTGTTCGTTTGGAGATGTAGTCCAAGACAATTTGATTAATTTAAGAAAAAACGTGCAGTCGATTCTGACAGCGACAGTTTCTATATCTAATAAAATTTGCTACTGTTTTACTCATAGTTTTGTTGACTGTTTAATTTTTTACATCACACAGCGTTTTATTAAATTATTTTTCTGTGGATATTTATGTACATACCTAAAGGTTTTTTATAATTTTCTGAGTTGTTTAAAAATGAGTTTGTTTAATCTTCTGTTTTTTGTCTTCTGGGGTATTATGCCGTGTTATTACGACCTTTCTGGCCGACGTTTCGCAGGCATTACAGGGCCCATCATCAAGGCTGATGTGTTATTGTGAGTGTTGGTGTTGTGGTTAAGAATTGGCTTACAATAATTTCTGCAATGGTGCTCTGCACCCTTTCTACACACAAATAAAAGCAAGCTTGGTTGGTACATTTTTCTGCAATAATTAAAGTTTGTAAATTAATGCAATTACTAGCTTTAACCCGTCTAAAATGACATATTTATTATAAATATTTCAACAAATCTTACCATTATTCATTCCTAACATCTCATCTAACTTTGTTCTTAATATTTGTGAATCTTTTTAATTGGTCTATGAAATGAACACTATGCTTTTTCACTTTATGTTTAAAAAATTGTTAAGATTCCTTAATAAATAAACATTCAAGGCTGTGAACAGCGCTATCTAGAGTAGCGTCGTGTCTTGATAGCGTTAGTGATGAACATTATTAAATGGAGAATTACGCTTTTATTGCTTTTTATGCCTCATTTTTATACTATACCTCATTATTATTCAAGCCATTTGGTAGCGTTATTAACGTACATTGTTACATAAAGAATTATATATTTTGATTAATGATTTATACCAATGACATATGTAAAATAGTAATGGATACATTCAAATCTTTTAATTTTCATGAATATGAAATATTTCAAAAAATATCTAATTTGGAGTATTTTATTGAAGACATAATGTCAGTGTTTTTAATTAATCATACTAATTTTGAAAACGGAATGAGATCAGCTATTGAATAGGAAGTTACGAACGGACATTCGAAATAATTTTTATGTGGGGATTATATGATTAAGTTTATTGCTACTTCCAATGCTGAAGTATGTAGGTACCCTATAAAACTAGGGGTTTAAAAGTTTAGTGTAAAGAAATGAGGCATGGAAAAATGTATATATGAAGAGATAGGAAAAAAGGCATGGGTAAGATAACAGATAAGACAAATGTTGAACAAATGCAGTTGGAATCAGAAGCCAAACAGCCGTCCTAAAGTTTGGCAGATCAATGAAATCATCAAACTCTGAGGAAATATGTGATAGAAAACAGTTGATGATGACAATGATAAATATTTGATAGTTATAATATTAAAAAAAAACTAAACGTTTTATTATATTTTTTATATTATAACTGTGTCCACGAAAATGACATGAAACAGTTGAAATCGTTTTTATGCCATTTATGATATGAATTTTTATAGCTATTAAATATTTATAAGTTATCATCCAGGATGTTCTGACTAGCTTATCTCGAAAGATATATTTCTCGTATTTAAACGTCAATGGCCTCTGAAAATTTCACCACCTAATTAAAAAGCTTTAAAATATAATAAAATATAAAATTATATCAATTTTTATCTGCTTAATGGTGGATTCAAAAATCGACCGAGACCATTAAATATTTTTGTAATAAAGTTTTAATTCACGCGAATAGTTTATTTGGATAGTAAGATCTGAATAAGATATCAAAATGATGACGGCATTTATTTATCGACCGTAAATTTATAATGACTAATGAATATTTAAAGCTAAATTTATATTTCAGACATTTATATAGGTACCCATTGATTTTATTATTCAGGTAGGTATGTACGTCGTCATCCATATCAGTCTCTAAAGACCGAGAAATTCAAGATTTTACCGCCCTCTTGACTATCAGCGCATCATAATGTCGAAACCAGTTTAATTGTCCATCCCTCTTGACGGTAATATTTTCCACGTCTCATCAAGAGTTTCACAATAATTTTTATTGGGTACTTGCGTGAATTAATCTAGCGTTCATGTGCGGGTCTAAAACCAGGGTTTCGCTAAAAAAATATTTTCGTGAAATCTAAAAAACCGCCGAATATTTTTCAATAAAAGTTTCTTTTGGGTTTTATTGGTCTTCCTCGCTCCGTATCATGAAAAACAATAGTTATTGTCGAAAATACCTAGCAGTATATAAATACATTTTTCACACATTCCCGTACATTTTGCACAAATACAATTCCAAGCAGCCAGTGCACGGGCGCCGATAATACGTAATCCTTTGTTATATAACAAGAGACAGATTTTATTGCCGTTTCAAAGTAATGTAAAATCAGTCAAAAACGATTGAATTTGATACCTAAATTATGTGATCGAGTTTTATTACCTGTTTTGTCCATCAAGTCAAATTAATTTTTTGTATTTCTTGGGCACTTACAATGTAACAATTTCTTTCAGACATTATTAAAGAGTTTAAATTTACAATGTACTGTTTGTAGAGTAAATTCTTTAATAAGTAACAAATTGTACATTGTACATTTAAACTCTTTAATAATGTCTGAAAGTAAAACTAATCCTGGGCAGAGTTTAAAATGATTTAAATATTTTATTCACAGCCCACCAATAAAATAAACAACGGACATCATTATGTACCGAACCCCTAATACGAATGCGAATCATATGGTGATCTAAGTATCAATTATTAGGTTAAGGTAAACAGGTTTTAGATACTTCTAGTTAAAATTCTCTGGAATTCACAATTGGTTTTTAGATTTTAGTTTTTTTTGTGTGTTTTGATGTTTATTTGTTTTGTCATCTCTCTGGTAAGTGTCAGCATTTACAGGGAGATGGCGCGTAATTTTGCTAACACGTGAGTTCAAATTTTGTCATTTAAAATATTTGCGTTTTATTATCTACTCGGTAATTTTAGCATAACGCATATATTTTTGTAATTAACTTGAAGACTGTAGTATCTTACGAGATTCTAGTCATAATCGCTCGCCGTATTAAAAGTGTGTGTTTATCATACACTAGTATTTTTCGCTTTTTTAATAGAAAAAAAAAGTATATTGAATACTTTTATTCTGACAAATAAAAAAAGATCCCGTTTGAAGTCGGGTGAGTGAGTTGAAAAACCATTTTCGGTATAAAATAAAGTTTTATGTAAATTTACCAATACAATTTATTAATGATGTGGTGTTGAACCTCTAGGTGTCGTCGGTGTCTATTGATTTTGTAAATTGTACCTCAATAAATCAAGGCGCTGATGGACCTAGTTTGTATATTAATACCCACTTTGCATACGCAGTGCTGGCCGACCGGTTCAGGTGTACCGGGTAACCAAAATTGACTTAAGACTCATACCTTAAAATTTCATCGATGCTGCTTTCAATCTGGTGTAGGGTAACAAAATAAGTAAAATTATCGAAAATATATATATTTTTTAAAATTCATTATGATAAATTATATAAGTCTCACAGAGACGAAGCTGTTCATTTGGGAAACGTGTATGGAAGTCTTTATAACAGTGCAACGTAAGTATCAATTTACAAAATGCAACGTTCACTAATTCCACCGTAATAAAAAAACTCAATTTTAAAAAATAAAATGTAGAGGTATCAGTACCAGTTGCGAAATCTATGTATACTAACTAGTTAATGAGAAAAAAAAACAGATATCTCTAGCATAGACCATTGAAATATATGAAAGATTCCTTGATTTCAAACATATACTTATAAAGAACATTAAAAAAATTGATAATGTGTGGATGTTCTTATAATGCAATTGGTGAACGTTTCATTGAGTAGAGTGATCTCTTAAGCCAGCTCATACAGATTGCAAGCCCTGAGACATCGTATAAGAGACTTCCATCCACTTCCCATATATAAATAGCTTCGCCTCTGTGGGACTTCTATAATTTATCGTAATTAATTAATAATTAATCATTTATATAGCGCCATTTTTCTGAGTACTCATCTCAAGGGCGCTTTGTAAATATATATATATATAAAACTTACTTTCTAAAAAACTTATTTACTTTACTTATTCACTAGATGACATGTGAAAAATGCAATTTTTTAAAACTTTAATATTTGGAAGTGCCAGGAAGAATCAGGTATTTTCGCGGAATGCCTACTAGAGGAGTGGAAAACATTAGGTGTTGTAGCGGTCTGATTCTACAGATTTTTATATAATTGTCTAAATAATGCATCATAAATCATATCATGACAATATTTTATTATCTATCTGTATCTATAATTAATAAAAATCTTTTTTTTTCACAACTTGTATATTGAAAATATCGACATGTTTCAGGGTCAACGGTCACTTTGTCAGGATACAATGTATACTAACAAATTAAAAATCAAAAATTGAAGTATAGACAATCAAAATGTAAAATAATAATTGATGGGAAATGAATAATAATTAAGCACTTACATGTAAACAAATTTAAAAGATTAATATTTGTAAAAAGGACCAGGTTATTCATCATAAATATATAAGTGGTGAAAACAAAGTACATTTTTGTTAATTACTAACTGTTCGTACCCGGCGTTGCATGGGTTAAGGATTAAGTTAAAATAAGTTTGAGGGAGGAAACGAAAGATTCAATTGTCTATAAAGGCTCTAAAAAAACAATGTTCATTTCATCTAGGCCGGGGTGGATGGGATATCCAGGACGAAATGTGGCTTTTGTTTTTCATCGTGTTTTCCATCGAGTTCTTAAGAAAAAGTATGCAAAATTTGGGTAAATTCTATAAAACAGTATGGATTTATACAGAGAATATACTAAGAGGAGAGAGTGGTACAAAGGGAAGGGGAAAAGGCTCATGTTTTCCACCGAGTCCTAAAGAATATGGTGTAAATTTGTATTGAATGTATAGGTGGTGGGGTAAATTAGGAGGGGGTAAATGTAACTTATGTTGCCTTAAAAAATAAGTAAACCAAATTTGAGTCAGATCGGTCAAACAGTATAGATCTGTATAGAAAATATATCATAGGGAAGGGGTGGGGTAAAGGGGGAGGGAGGAAATGTCACCGATGTCACCCGCCAGGTCTTAAAGAATAAGTATGCAAATTTGGGTCAGATCGGACAAACAATATGGCAGCGCAACATTGATTTTTACATATAAGGTACCTATATATTGTCACTATAAAATCATTTTGCTCTTTTAGAAGAAAATACATGGTGAACCAGAGCTAGCAGCAGAAAGTTGGCCGCTAGATTCCTGCCTATGTTATGAGACTAAAATGTTCAAGCAACTATGACCAAATCAATAGTTATGGAGATAAGCAATATCAAAGTTTGCATTTTTTTTTCAATATTTCTGACTTATTTTTTGCAAAAAACTGAACAATCATTACAATAACTTATATCGATTATGAAAAATTAATTGTCTTCAATGTAACTTAAATAAAATGTTAAAAACGTTATAAAAAAAACTTTTTCAAAAACAATTTTTGCAAGTTTTTTAGCATTTTATTCGACTTGTATGTATTAAGGCGAATGAATTTTTCATAATCGACATGTGTTGCTGTAATGATTCAACTTTTGAAAATAAAATGCAAACTTTTATTTTGCATACCTCTAATGATTCAAGCAACCATGATCTAATATCAATAACTATTGATATTGGATCATAGTTGCTTGAATATTTTAGACTCTACCAGCCAAGTTTCTGCTGTCAGCTCTTGTACACCCTGTATATCATCTGTTTAAAGCTCATCATATCTTCTTATTCTTCTTCTTCTTCAGCCTTTTTCACTCCAGTGCAAGATGTAGGCCTTTTCCATTTTCCTCTACTCATCTCTGTTTCTCCTCCTTCGCATCCAGGTTCTTCCTACTAACTGGACGCTGTCATCAGACCACCTTTTGGGAGGATTCTGGGTGTCCATCTAGTATCCTTCTGTCGAGCCATATGTCCATGCGATATTAAAATGGCAGTGGGCTGAACATATGGCTCATCGTATTGAGATCTTTAAATATAGTAGATACTGATTCAAAATTGGTATCCATTTTAATCGTGGCATCCTGTATTTATTATATTATATTCCTAATTATAATAATACATTGAATCACGTCTTTCATGGCCAACACCGCATCTAATGACCTGTTAAGTTTTATCTCCTCACTCCAATGGTCTGTTGGATAGGTCATGCCGTATTCAAAGAAAAACAGCACGGAATAGTAAGCGTCCAATTATGCCAGTTTAAATGTCACAGTGCTGTGTTTTAATATATGCATTGATTGAATCAGTACCATCGCCATCCTTTCTTGTAGATTACACCGCGTTGTTTAATTAGTGAATTATGTAAAATGCCTCGAATACTTCCAGGTGCGGGGCGGCCACTTATCTTGAATTTTAATCACAAATATATATTGATACAGAAAACTAAGCGATGGAATCATAATTGATTACATCTCGTTATGTCACCTAACACTCAAATTTTGTAAAATACAAGAAACGTAACTAAACGACCTCGGCAAAAAAATTGCTTTTGGTCATTACATTGGTCCATTGTGGGCAATTTATTTATTTATTTATTAAGGAATCTTAACAGTTTCATTCATAATAATGTGGGCAATTTATTTATTTTTTCTTCAAAAAGAGCAAAATAATTGTGTGGTGACATAATTAATATAAATGAAAATGAACTTTGTTTTCACCACTTTTGTATGTTAAATAAAAAGTATAAGAAGAAGTTTTTTAAATCTTTTGTTTACCTTCCAATATTTGACAGATACCTACTGAAAAATATTGGAGAAAAATTGTATTTATAAATAAACAAATTTCAAATTCAATAGTTAAAAAAATCCCAAATGTTATTCAACCAGCTTTCTATACTAATAATAAATTTTAAAGAACACATAATAAATTTAAATAATAAGGATAAGGATAATTTTAATATAAAATCGGGTATTTATAAATTGATTTGTAATAATTGTGATTATTTTTATATAGGAAAAACGTTTAGAAATTTTAAAGTTAAAGTTAAGGAATACTTGAAGTGTTAAAGTAGCAATAATTATTCCGAATTCGCTAACCATCTTTTGGATATGGATCATTCTTTTTATATTAATAAGAGTTCATAAATTTTACATTCATATTATAAAGAATCAGAATCGTAGTTTAATGAATTAGAAATTTTGGAAATAAGAAAATTTTTTAATAGTAAATTGAGTATTATATATACTCAGGTCCTTTTCACAAATAGTTATCTTTCAAATTTGTTTTCGTGTTAGTAGGTATTTCCCATATATAATTTTTATATTTTGATTATCTATACATTGATTTTTGATTTTTAATTTGTTAGTATACAATTGTATCCTGACGAAGGGGCCGTGGGCTCTGAAACATGTTGATATTTTTCAGTACAAAAGTGGTGAAAACAAAGTTCATTTTTATTAGTTTTATAAATTTATTTATTGTTTATTTATTAATTACGGAATATTAACAGTTTAAATCGTTGTAATGTTATAAAAATGCTCAATGTACGTTGAATAAACCAATTGCAAAGATTCATAGATGTTTAAGGCATTCTAAATTAAGTACAATGTTGGATAAGAGATATATTATAGTAAGCAAAGCTAAGAAAATATATTATAGTAAGCAACAAACAATATTAAAGTAAAATAATGGTAATAAATTAAGAAATGATGTTGATAGTAAGACAGTAAAATAATGGTAATAAATTAAGAAATGATGTTGATAGTAAGACAAGATGAGGGATGGGGAGAAAAGGATAAGATAGTCAGAGTAAAGGTGGAGAAAGAGAAGTTTAGATGCTGTGAGTGATTGGCCAAAGTTGATTTAGTGATGATGCTTTCAATCCGTAGGTCGAGTAATGCCAAGGTGAAATAGTTTAGTAGTGCTCTAGGGTTATCTGCAACATTCGGAAAACGCCTGGAAAAGCCTAGAAGTAACGGAAACTCTTCTCATAAATACTATAATCATTATCTAGGAGGTTTGAAAAACCAGCGTTCGCGTATAAATAGCGGATTTAGATCGAGATGACGGCCAGTGTGCCCAGTCATAGAATTTCGGAGGTACAGGTATCGAGCGAAATAATTGATCGAGTTCCTACATAAGTAGCGAAATAAAGGCGACTACTACGTGCGGGAATTGGATGAATCATTCTAGCAAATAAAATAAAGTGTTGTTAAATAAAATGTTCCCAGCCATAATAGAGTGTTCATAAAACAGTATATTTTATGTATTGATTGACATTGTCTATTTAATAATTAATTACTCACCAATTAATACATAGTAACTTTAATTCCATTGTCTTCATTTTCCTCCCGCAGCCACGTCTTGTGAGAGTGTGTATAATATAAACTAACATAAGAACATACATTTAAGAGATTAAGAGGTTAAGAGCTTGATTAAGAGCATGCATAGAGGTTAAGAGCTTAAATAGAGAAAGATAATGCGATAAAGATTTCATTTTTTTCTATTGAAGAAAAAATATTAGTAGATACTATAATGAGAGAAGTATATCTACTCGATTCAGCATAATGTTGAATAAACCAAACTCAATATGATGATCTTCAACTTGAAAATATGTAGTATTTATTTTTATTTTTAAAATCCTCACTATAAAGAAAGAAAACTAGGCAGATTCTATTTGAAAAATCGTTGTAAATTAACACGATCGTGAACATAATACAAGAAGAACAGATAGAATGATACCTACTGATAACCAGAAAGATGTTTTATTTTTAATTTTACGCTCCAACAGGCCAATTAGCCCTATTACAGAAGCGAAACACATCACAAAACACTCAGGCTTGAGGAAATCACATTATTTGTGATAGATTGTGACCTCGCTGGGAATTGAACCTGGAACCCTCGGTGTGGGAAGCCAGTGTCATGTTCACTGGGTTAGGAGGGCCGCCATGATATCAGATATATGTTCAGCTATATATTCAATATATATTCAAAAAGCTTTGATGTAGACCTCTTTCCATTTAAGAAAGACAATCGAATTAGTATGTGTAAGCCGTGCGTACGACTCACGTTGTTTCGTTGTGTTGGTGTTTACGTGTATAAATACCAACACAGCGAAACAATGTGCCTCGTACGCACGGCTTACACATACTAATTCGATTGGCTTTCTTAAATGGAAAGAGGTCTACCTACAGTGCAATGAAGATATACATTTAATGTCAGAGGAAATAAGAAAGGAAAAACTTTTATTCAATGTAAGGGTATTTATTTTCTTGATATTTGGAACTTCATAATTTCAAAAAAATTTTTTTTTTATTTATCTTATAGATAAAGTTCTAAGAATAGTTTGAATCATCACTTTTTCAAAAATTCCAAAATTGGTTGATTTAAAGGAATTTGAAACTCGTAGGTGAATTTTAAAGGTTATTGTTTGACAATGTGAGCAGAATTGATCACTTTTTCTCATATGTGGGGTATAAAATTCACCAAGGATTACTAATTCAAAATATATTGAATTCAAGATTTTATGTATCTATACCAGGGTTAGCTTATATATCACGATACATATCGGATATATATCACGATATATATCACGATATATATCAATTGATATTTTACTGTCTTCTGAACTAGAAATTTAGCAGACTGATGTTTACTGGCAATACTTTCACCTTTAACTTACATATACGGCTAGTTTTTTATTGAAATTCAAGCCGTATATCCATATAATAAAATTTAGTTTACATGAGGTAGGTAATAAAATTTGAGGATTTTTTTGTTCAAGCTCATATTTCATTATTTTACCTTAATATTTTGACAGTTTAAACTACTTATAGAATGAAAATTGCTTCTTTTTCTTATCGTTAATATATATCGGATATACTCGTATATCAAATATCCAATATTTGGATATTTATTATAAATATCGAACCCTGAACTATCCCTTCCAAAATCATATTTCCTATAAATTTATTGGCTTTATTTCGATAAAATGTCGCATTAATAATCCTCGACGACTACTTTTTTTTTTGGATTTTGCTGCCTTATGCCCCAAATATTTTGTACCACATTTTTTTGTAGAAAGAAATCAATAAAAATTTATCAATTTTATTCAAGTATGCATTTAAATTAATTTATTTATTTACATTTACATTAGTTAATACAACATACAAATAACTGCCACACAAGGTAAAAACCTGTTCTGTGGCAGTTATTCTCATATGGTATTTATGTAGTAATAAAAAATGACAATTAAGGAGTCTAAATCTAAAAGAAAATAAAAAGAAAAGAAAATATACATGCATACAAAATACAAAATACATACAAAATCAAGATAAGAATTTAAAGTAAACTAGCAGGAAAGCAATCGGCTTTGCGGATTGCTTACTGCTAGGCCCTGCGGGCGGCCATTGTAGCCGCTTCGCGGCCAATGATGGCCGCTCCGCGGCCAGCGATAGCCGCTGCGCGGCCAATTGTGTTTGCTGTGCACTGAACACAATTGTTTACATATCCCTACGTCAGCCGCTTCGCGGCCAATTGTATCTGGCAAACTTCCATTTTTGCTATTGTGAATGTGTTTGCTGTACAGCAAACACAATTGTTTACCTATGCCTACATCAGCCGCTTCGCGGTCAATTGTATCTGGTAAATTTTCACTTTTAATTACGGGTAGTTTAGATATAATTAAGACAAAGTATTTATTCAAATTTCTAACCGATTAATAAGTCAGAGCGGAATAAACCATCGTTCGATAGGTAGGTACCTACTCTCTTACATTAACAAATTTGAATGTTCAAAACCAAAAATGTAATTAAAATTTCAACAAAAAAAATATTCTCGACCGTAAAAAAAAAAATTCGATCCTGCCAGGATTCGAACCTGGCATCTTCTGATCCGCAGTCAGACGTGTTATTCATTGCGCCACAAGACCCGATAATCAACGCGGCAAAATTATTGTATACAAATAGAAATCATCATCCAAATGCAGAAACGTACGACATTGGTTGGAGTAATTATAATATAGATTTTAATACCTCATAACTTTATATATCTTTACATTATTCGCTTCATCTGATAGTGACGGACATTGTTATATATGGAGAATTATGTATTTTGATAATACATAAATAAATGTTCCGGACCCTTCTGGTCTCTGTGCAGAGTCGGGTCGTTCAAAAGTTTATTTTTTTGCACATTTGTTTTTTTTTTGCCATTTTTACCCTGGCATTTCTTTAATTTAGTTCTGCCAGAAGCAATCTCGAATCCGACAGCCGCGCTGGGAAGGTGGCGGACTGATTGAGATATCACCTGCGCAGCCCCTTCGGCCACCGGATCCACATTGTGGATGTGCTCAAACTTCGTCCAGAATTTTACAATTTCATTTTACATCATATAGACCCAAAAACTTTTAAAAATCCAGACATTATATTAAATTTCCTGCAATAATATAATATTATCGCGAAATCGAGGCTGCGAGACGCAGATGAAACACTGGAAATCGATAATCGTTTTATTAATTTAATTAATTTACTGTATACGAATTTAATCGGAGCACCTTTGTTCTTTAATTCACACTAAATTGTTTCTAGAATATTTCACATAGCTTCGTATTAATTCGCGTTACTAGAATCTTCCACTCGCATCTAGAAATTCTGATTTACAGGTTCATATCGCTCTGACTGACTGATTTGCGTCCCACAGCCAGGATTCCGCGACAATATCTAAAAAAAAAATTGAAAAAATGTGTCTGGAGGAATTTTAACAAGTGAACAGCCTCGCCCACTCGGCTAAGAATACGTCATCCAAAATAATGTATGAACATGCGTAATCTAAACGTGCACATAGTGTGACGACTGTAACTACCATTCTAATCGCAGCTGGGAGATACCGCAAAAGTACGCAGCTTCCTATATCGCGGGAGATTCATCTCGCGGCGCTAATTTAGACGCGGAGCAGTGTGTCCAGTGGACCTGACGGAGCCGCAGATCGCTGGAGATAGCGGCGGCGGGCGTGGCGGCCTCCAGGTCCAGCATCACCGACACTAATTGCATTCCGCGAGAAAAAATATGGCAGGATTATTCAAAACGTTTATTAAGCGGTCGTGAGTACGCGCTAATCGTTCGTTTGATTAATGCACATAAAATCTTCCTTCATTTGCTGCACCCTACTCGGAAGGAGGTAACGGAGAAGGCTATGAATAAATACCCATCAATAACACCTGCTTTAGCCGCTAATGTTGCTGATCAGAATATTAAAAGAACGACACACTTTCTCCATTAATCTGTTCCTGAGGGAAGGACTCGCTTCTTCAAGATATGCTATTTGTAAAGCGCCACTGAAGTGTCTCTTACAATGTAACGGCGCAATAAAATTAGCATAATCATAACCATAAGGATGAATATCAAAAAGACGAATATCAAACGAATTTTTCTCACAGGAATTAACGAAAAATTGTTTAATCCGTTCTCATCCACGAATTTTTCGTATGCATTCTTTAAGAAAAAAAATTACTACTCATTATTTCTTTATCTTTATCACTCTCGTAGTCATTATGACAGAGATTTGCTCAAAGTTTTGAAGTTCATATTACGGTCGTTCTACATATTGGCATTGGAGAAAGGTATAGGAGAAATGAACAGTACTCCTCCACTTACGCATACAATCTACGGCCGCATAACAAACAATCAGTGCTTCCTTGACATTCGTGGCGAGATGGAATAAAGGAAACGGGGTTAAGTCGCAGCCAATGTTTAAGACACTTAATACTATAGTCAAAACATTTATTCTTGCATAATCAAATCCCCTAATAAACAAAAAGTATTGTCATATGTCGTGTTAATAAATTCGAAACGTCGAAATTAATAAGCGATTTATTAGTATTATTCATAGTATAAAGTCACTTAAAAAGGGATCAAACTTAATTCTATTCTTTAAATTACACTATTTCGTAATATATCATTCGTATATGAGCACTTTCTTAATGCTGAATAACTATGCTGGGCTTTATTTCTCCACTTAGGTTATTCGCCCGATTATTTCAATCGGGATCTGCCGCTTCGCAATTCACGACTGGGCACACTTGGCCGTCGTCCGCCACGCACTTCGCACTAAACGATCAGTCAAAACAAGACTCAACTAATCTATGGCCGCGACACGGCTTCGCTTTTATTGCAAACATGTTGGCAAACATTTTTTCCCGTCGATTCCTGACTGTTCTAGACATGATGTAGCTAATTCCAGAGTGCGGTAGTGTATTCCAGAATGTAGTGGAAGGTCTTAAAGGTTTGGATGTTATTGTCGTCATTGAGTATTTTTTACTAAAGACGTTGTATTTTTTTAAATTGCCTTCAAAACCTAGAGTCGTAAGTAAAAACGTATTCTTGCATGTGCTTTTTTACTACCAAGAAATTCACGTTAGATCATATCGATATATTTTGATGGTCTGCGGTACACGAAGGGGTTACCTACCCTCTCTTCCTACTCTAATGGAGAAGCTAAGTAACTAGAAAATAAACTTTGACCTAAGATAATCGTGAACGGCGGTTGCGAAGCTTAGTCACGGCGAGCAGACCAGCGGCCGGGCCAACGACTCGTGAAATTAAACAATTTGTATGTTTATCCGACGCCGCCAAACACACTTCTTTCTCGCGCGTACAAATAACAGCGAGCGCATTTATTCGCGCGAGCGAGCACACATCTCAACTTTGTCATCTGCCGTAGTATTTCACTTAGCGCCACGCCAGCGCCCCGCGATTCCCGGAATTAGATTCGTATTTCGGACCGGCGCGATGGAAAAATCCGCATTGTTTCGGCTCGGGAGACCGGCTCGGGCTTTGGCCGCTCCACCGGGCAGGAGCACTTAACTACCGAAATACCTGGCGGATCGTCCGCCCAACTGTTGCCAAATTGAGTCATTCAGACGACTGTTGAACCCGTGATTCACCTGTTGCTTGTCTGGGAAAACTGTCTTTCAAACGGTGGCCTGTTTTAAAAACACTACATTTACTATTCAGAATATTTTTGAGTTTTGTTCAAATCTTTCAGAACAGTGCTGGATTTATGTCACAGAGACATTATTAATCAATTAGTGTATATTATTGCTTCCAAAATTCCGCAATCAATTGTAGATTTTCTCATTAGCGACATCTGTGGGGATTTAGGGGAATGAAAATGGCTTTGTACAGGCCGCATGGAAAAGGCGCTTACAACTCATATATGAAAGCTTTCTACGCAATTTGAACATATATACAACTTCCAAAAAAATGAATAAGCATGGTATATTCTATCATGGGTGGAAATGGCGAATGTTACAATTGTGTAAAGTGATCACTTAAGCCAACCATAAAAAGACAGGTCATAAGTCCTGTGTACACCCAAATGACTTCTATACCTACTTTCCCATAATTAATACAGTTTCGTCTCTGTGAGATATCTATAATATACACTACATTTACTCTTTGGAGAAGGTTTAGAGCTTTATATGACAACAAAACAGAGGCACTTTCAAAGTAATTCAGCTTATCATTTACAGAAAACGGGAATTTTGATAACTTAGCATAACATAGAATTTTATAAACCGGGGAATATTTAATGATAAGGGCCTAGGATAAAAGAATCCCGAAAACATCTAATTATCCATAGGGGAGAGGGTAGCTTAAACCTTATAAATAAGTCGATTACACGTGGTATATTCAATGCTTGATAATGGCTTTACAAGCCGAAACAGCTGTCATATTTAAAATAACACAACCTGCAGAGTTTAATAATGTTTTTTTAAACAGAGATGAGAACACGAAATACGTGTCACATTACTATTTTCAAACTAAGCTTAACGCTTGTGCTATGAGAATAGGACTTACTTGCTGATCTGGAGTGAGATTCGAATCTGCGACCCCTGGATCACGAGGTGTGAGTCCTAACAACAAGATTGACGAGCATTATTATATCTTATTATATTTTATATTATATCATATTTATTAAAATTTTATTTATTTTAAGTTTCATTAAAAATATATTCCCAGAACATTTCACGTGCTTTTTTATCGAGTTTATAGCCAGTTAATTTAGAAACGTTCCGCGTGGTAATAATCGAATTAAAACACTTTTCAAGTTTTTTCCACTATTTATTGATTTTTGACCTAACCGGTTTCAGCCTATCATGGCCATCTTCAGACTGGTAAATTAGCTAGCGCATTTATACAATTTTAGCACAAGGGTGTTTAACATTAAGTCTATATGATGTTTATGTAGTAGTATGCTTAATGATGCTATATAATTTCGAAAGGTTTCTGATAATTTAATTTGAATGTTGGGATATTTCTTCCCTTAAATATTATTAATTAATTAATCAATTAATCCGTCATAATTAATTAATCAATTTTTTTTATAGGAAATTTGAGTTCGTGAGCTTACCAAAAAATGACGCTAGTTTCCTACCGAAGTGATTTTGTACGCTGAGTAATATTAAGACTAAAAGGTAGAAAATTACATCACACGATTTTTTTTAAACCGCGCGTCTATTTAAATGTACCTACATACTACCTACTAAAAAGTAAAAAATTAATTTTCGAGCAAAAACTGTTTGCTTCACTCTTTCCCTCCATCAACTACAGAATTCTGTAATCTATATCAATATTTTAAGCGACCACTTTTTATTTGGAGAGCGAAGCAAAAATTCTTGTCCAAACATTTTTTTTTTACTTTTTAATAGGTAGGCACATTAAAATATATGTTTTTTTTTAAATATATATTTATAATTTTAATCGCTAATTTTTTTTTATTCTTCTTAATCATTAAATCTTAATTCGTAACTCTCCATCCAGCTTATTTCGAGTGTGTTTCTATAGATCTCATCTCGAATGCCTCAAGTCGCCTTGTCAATTATTTGGTAAGCGTCCACGCTTCCACCCCATAAAGAAATATTTTTAACAGGTCGATCCCAAAAGATATGCCATCACTGCTATAAACGTTTGATCTCTGGGAGCAGACCATGCAGAAAATTGTTACATCATTGACTTTGCACGTTTATACATATCTTATTTCGGACGTCCAAGGGATAATATATTATAATTAAACCGTCTTCTCCGGAGATGTTTTCAAAATATTCAATAAATTAAAAATAAATAATTGGTTTGGCCGCTTTAATTTACTGCGCGAAAACAAAGAAAATCCACTAAATTTTGCTTCCATCTCGATCGTGGAAGCAATTAAAGAGACGAAGATAAATTTGATTCCGTAATTTGTTGAATAACACTCAATTCTGTCTGACTGTCGTAAATTTCTCCAGAAACGACCGATATTTTAAATTTTGGCACCGTTCTTTTAATAAACGTCTCTTTTTTTGTAACCGCTTTGCGGAGAGCGATCGTAACTCTCTCCGCGCGCTTTCGTCGCTAGTCCCCGCGGCCGTAAATATAATAACGCTAGACTAGATGTGGGCTCGGTGTCAAAGAGCTTTAAATTGGCTAGATCGGTTCAAACGCGAAGCTCTGTCTGGAACTTTGGGACAGGGGTGCCAGGCGGTGCGTAAAGGCGGCAAATCTGACGCGGCGGATTATGAAGTTAGTTTTAAAATATTAGAAATAACGTCTCCTATAAAAAATGAATAAATCTTTATAGGGCACCTCAAGAGTGAAAAAAATTACACAAAAAAAATTTTGTGAAAAAAATAATAGGTACACTAGGTCTATAAAATAATGCTGAAAATTCGGAAAACGCGGAAGAGAAGCAGAAAGGGGCGGAGACCCACCCTATCCCGGAACTGTTATGGATGTGTCTACTTCCTTACCAGTTTGTAACGTATACACCTGCACACCTAAGCTAAATACCTAACTATAAAGTTTAATAATGTAAGTTTTACGAAAAGCCCAAAGCTTGTGACTTTAAGCTACCGCATCGAGCTTTATTACAACTTCTGTGACTTTAAGCACACACTTTATGCTTTAAGCTACTAGATAAAACTTAAGTCGAACTTAGAACTTCGGAAGTATATTTACATGAAAGCTAATATTATTTTTTTTTTTGTTAAGAATTTATATTTTCAAAATTGGCCAGTCGTGATCTTTCTAGTGGTTAGGGAAATTCCCCCTCCGTTGTGTCCTTAGCTATCCAAAATTCTTTTGATATGTGGTGAGATTCGTATTCTTATTAACGCGACTAGACTAATATAGATCGAATTCTTACCTAACTATAGAAATAACAAACGCACGTAACTAATCCGTACTCGTCCTTCTAGAAACCGCTCTAGAACTCTACAGTTTCGCCTATATGAGAGATAGCCGATATCGTCCACGTCCGGAGTTGGCCTAAAAGCCAATTATATGCGGCGTAGCCTAGGAATAAACGCTAGTAGCAAAACTCCCTTACATTGAACCGCCATAACTATAATACCATCGGGGTTAAAATACTGTAATATAAAACAATACAAACGTTGCCAAGTTAACGGCATACGTTAAAGATTCCGCCCGCTTTGATTATCAACTTCTCATAATAGCAGCTTAGAACAGTGTCAGCACAACCACATGCGGCACCCATTTATGACAGATTTACAAGATATAATAGCATACGTTATATTCAAAACACAAGTAAGAAACCTACCGATAGCGCGTCTCACGTTGTCCAATCTGCTCAATCTGTTCATAGTACATAGTAGGGGGAAGACATATATTCATAACAACTAGGCGCAACAGAGGCTCAGGTCAAGCTTTGTCTGACATTATCGCAGCCCGAGATTCTAAGGGAATGGAAGATACGATTTGTAAGTGAAATTTAAGAAGTGTCTAACCACTTCTGTTCAAACGTGGATTTTAGATGCCCCCCCCCCCCTGTAGGGGGGAGGGGGATGCGGCCCCAGAGCATCGCCGCATCCGGTGGTTAACTCCTGTTTAGACATAACCTCCCACACTAAGCTGCAGACCAAGATCAAGCCGAGACTCTATTGCTCCTGCTGGAATCCCTCGAAGTCCTCGCTTCCCGGCGACAAACATATCAGGAAGAAATCCCGCGTCTGATATTAAGGTTTGTATATTATCCCGCGGGGCAGTCAAATTGACTGGTGTATAATGATTAGGATCCCACGTTGCGGCTACATGAGCCGGATTATTATGATGTTTACTGCTGATTAAAGGGCTGAATGAACTAACTGGGTGACTGGAAAAGACTCTCCCTTGAGCGCTCAGTCAGAGCCATGTTAGCATCGCCAAATATAGTTGATGTGATTGATCCCACGGTGTAGTCTTATTGACTAGAGATATTAAATGATGGTAAAACAGCATGATTATTACAGTTGATTGTGAAGTTCCTGATATGTTTCTCGCTGGCCGGGAAGGGAGAACCCCGAAGGTCTCTGTATACAGCAAGTTAGAAAAGGTGGTGACTGATGAGAATGATGGTGTTAGTAATGCCATCGCGCGCCTGAATGCGGTCCCGATCATAAAAATTGATTGTTAAACTGCTAACAGATCTCGTTCATTAAAGCGGCCCCGAGCATAAGTATTGACTGTCGAACTGCTACCTGCATCTTATAATTTCTCGTTCATGAGGAACGTCCTATTTCGTCCTTGAGTACGGAGTTATTACATTCACATACATTCATAACCAGAGCCCGAGCTCGTCGAGCCAA
>JADDOH010025051.1:0-34108 GCA_016648135.1 Agrypnia vestita | reverse complement strand
TCCGCGTAACAAAGTTGACGCGTCAACTAGTTAACGCGTCAACTAGTTGACGAATTCAACTAGTTGATCGTCTCGTCGATGGACGGACGTGGACTAGGGATGGGCGTTGAATGGACGGACTAGTTGAAATCAACCGTTGACGTTGCATCGACGCGTCGACGGTTTACGTTTATCGCATGGACTAGTTGAATTCATAGACGGTGGACGGCGGACGCCGCACACTGGGTCGAAACCGTAATTTGAGGGACTTAGGGACCAACTTTCTTTTTTTACTTTTTTCTTTATGCGGATGGATAGAGCTCATTAACCTTATCAATAGTTGTCCTATGATACTTTTTCCTAAACTTTATAGTTTGGGCAAAAAAAAAGTTTTGTATTTTTTGTATGGAGCGGATCAAATAAAATTAAATTTCTGCGAAGTGGTGACAGACCCTGATTTGAAACCTTTTTTTCTCATACCTTGTCTAGTCTACCATCGTTTGATGCTATTAATGTGTACATAAAGTTGCAATTCTACCAGATAAATGAATCGAAAAAATAAAAAAAATGTATATATTTATAATATTATTTTTTATTTTCTTAAATTCTTTTGTGCCAAACTAAATATGAAATAGTGAGTACAAGTACATTATATCACAAATAATCAACAAAAAACCCAACAAAATTAGACTAAAAACTAACTAAATGAACACCTAATAATACAATAATAATACAACAATAATAAAAAGTAACGTAATAAAAATGCCAACGGTTGAGCCGTCGAGCAGCGTCGCGTCGAACCGTAGACAGTTGACCATCGTCCCGATGTTTAGATAGAACGTCCGCGATGTCCGCGTAACGAAGTTGACGCGTCAACTAGTTGACGAATTCAACTAGTTGATCGTCTCGTCGATGGACGGACGTGGACGGTCCGTTTCGTCGACGGTAAATACGTCGACGACCCATCACTACTTTCTATTCGATATCGTGTCCCTAGACCTAGGCCGACGTTTCGACACGGTATCACGTGCCATTGTCAAGGCTAAAAAGGTCTCAAAAGTTACGGACTAGCCGTACTTGTTCGCGGGTGGCATGAAAGTCTCCCACCAATAAGGCTGTCATACTTCGAGTTCAGTTCAGTGTACCTAAATCGTCGCCAAGTTTCATGTATCAGTTGCGAGCGAAACTAACGCCATCTCTGATTCGAATTGTGAAGTTCAATTTATTCGCCCTCAAATTGTGCTGATACTGGCGCCCTCTGTGGTATCGAAATTCACTTGACTATTTTCTAGAACTCTTTTGTTTTAATCTCTGCGATCTTCGTAATTTATCGGTAGGTATAGGTGCTGAGTCATGTAAAGTACTTTGTCTACTTGTGCTGGGTGATTCATGTATCACCGATTGAATAACTAGAGATTTTGAAGAAAAATGATGTGTCGGTGCAGTTGGTGGTATCGTACAAGAGACAACTGGTTTGGTGATGGTATTTTTCTGAGTTTTAAGTTTTCGTTTTGCGAGAATCGGTTTCCAAGCCGTAGGAAGTCTTCGGGAATCACCTCGAGTGTTTAGACTGTATGGTCTTTTCTCGATTTCTATTGCTTCTCTATATACTCGATGACTCTCTTTATTTAATGTCACCAATACCCTGGCATCGTCAAAGTCTATATTGTGTACTTCAATCGTATGTTGGGCCAACACGGATGTACTTTTTCGACGTTTTACATCGACGCGATGTTCGTCTATTCTCGCTGATGTTTTTCGATTCGTACGTCCGATGTATGTGCCTTCGCATGTCTTGCATGGAACTTCGTTTACACCACGCGCTTCCAAAGGAATGTTATCTTTTATGTTTCTTAATACTTGAGAAACTTTCCGTTCAGCATGAAAAATGGACTTGATGTTATTGTTTTTTAGGACTTTTCCAATCCTGTCTGTGATGCCCTTAACATATGGCAGAAAGGCAATCCCTGAAGGTTTTTTCGTTTCTACACAGTCTGTGGAAGACTTATTTTTCGTGTGAGAGCCTTTCGAATCATATGTTCAGAGAAGTTGTTGCAGCGGAGAGTTTCTTTAAGTATGGTCATTTCGTTTTCGATATTTTCATCGTCTGCTAATTTCTTGGCTCTTGCGACTAAAGTATTTGCTACGGAAGCAATGTGCGCAGGATGATGATGAGAAGTTGAAATATCTACTGATATGTATAAGTTTGCGGTAAACCGTACGGTCCCGTTGGATTTCTTTGTCAATAGGTATCTATGAAAGCTAGTTGTTTGTTATATTCCAGTTCCATGGTAAACTTGATTTTAGTATGTATTCCATTTGTGAATTGTAGAAAGTCATGTAGTTTAGTTAGACCATGGGGCCAAACTAAAAATATCAGTGATGGGTCGTCGACGTATTTATCGTCGATGAAACGAGACCGTCCATTTCCGTCCATCGACGAGTCGATCAACCAGTTGAATTCGTCAACTATAGTTGAATTCGTCAACTAGTTCGACGTTCTACGGGACGATGTGTCTACGGCTCGACGCTGCTCGACGGCTCGACCGTTGACTATTTTTATTACGTTACTTTTTCCAATTTAAAGAAGTTCCAAGAAATATAGTTTCGGGGAAAGTAAAACCGCTAAAATTAAATTTTACCATCAATTTTCAGGTAGATTTAAGAGGTCGAGATCGATCGAATAAAATATTGATCTGAGAAAAATATCTAGCCGGCCTTTTCGACTATTAATTAATAATAGTTTCATCGTATAAAATAAAAATATCCAAGTTTGTTAACCCATAGATAACCTAGAAATTTTGCAGCCCTTTCAAAAATAACTGAGTAGATAAAAGCTGATATTTTTTTCAAATGAGTGTAGTTGTTTCATTAAATTCCTAATTCTATGAGATAAATTTAAATTATCCAAAGGCGTACTTTTTCCAATGATGTATCTATACAAAAGAAAATAAAGTGTAAAATAATTCAACAGAATTGTTTTATTTTATACTGCGTAAAATTGGGAATTCACCTAAACGTCGTACAATGCAAGTAAAAAATAATATAGCAAAATTATTTTATGGTGACATAATTATAATTTATATAAATAAACTATGTAAACACCACTTTTTTATTGAAAAAAAAATCAACATGTTTCGATGACAATGGCTTCTTCGTCTAAAAAAATACGAAGAAGCCATTGGCTTCTAAACATGTTGAATTTTTTTCAATAAAAAAAGTGGTGTTTACAAAGTTAATTTATATAAATTATAATTATGTCACCACAAAATAATTTTGCTATGAAAAATAATAGCTTATGATTACGCCAGTCTCACCCTACGCGCGCATTCAAATTTCAAGTCTGTCATAGTATCGTGTACAAAGATCTGCACTCTATGGTGGTGTACTTTAGAGTTGAAATGCAGTTACCCGTCGAGCCGTTTACAAGTTGACAGGGAGAGATGAGAGCGAAATCAACGGAGTCGTTTTGTCTTGCTCTCGCTCGTTGCTTTGGACTACGTTGAATTACGAACGAAGGATTCTTCGTTTAGTCGTCTACGTCTACGAATTCAACTAGTCCATGCGATAAACGTACACCGTCGACGCGTCGATGAAACGTCAACGGTTGATTTAAACTAATCCGCCCATTCAACGCCCATCCCTACCATCTACAGAAAACGCGAGATATTCCGGAATCTACTTTTGTTACATGTTACATATATAGTTAACAAAAATTTCATCGCGTATTGTGGTGAGAAAAAATGACTTTGGTGGAACAAGAAATTTAAATAGGAAAATGAGTGGGTTCGGATGTGAGGTTGTGCATATTCCGGTGGAACAAGAAATTTAAATAGGAAAATGAGTGGGTTCGGATGTGAGGTTGTGCATATTCCGGTGGAACAAGAAATTTAAATAGGAAAATGAGTGGGTTCGGATGTGAGGTTGTGCATATTCCGGTGGAACAAGAAATTTAAATAGGAAAATGAGTGGGTTCGGATGTGAGGTTGTGCATATTCCGGTGGAACAAGAAATTTAAATAGGAAAATGAGTGGGTTCGGATGTGAGGTTGTGCATATTCCGGTGGAATAGGTAACTTCAGTGGAAAAGGGGCTATGTACGAATGGAAGGGATTTTTATCTCCTGAAGAGGTTAATTTGGGTGACAAGGGGTGAAAGGGTAACAGCCACCGGATGTAATGGATATTTTACACTAATCAAAATATTAATAATTTATTACCTAGCTTTGTGTGCCATCCAATAAACTGTGCTTTTCCTCATCATTACTCCAAGTTTCCTCAAATTATTCGGTCAAGACTATTACACAATTCGTGTCAATTAAGGATTTCAAAAGTTAAATAGTGCAATACAAATACCATATACCTACATATATAACAAAATTAATTTATTTATTTTATTCGAATAATACAAATGGTTATATATGTGTGTTTACAATGATTTATGTAAGAAATATTGAAGGAACCAAACGTTTAAATTATCATTACATGGAAAAATTGTAGCCTTTGCTGATGACACTGCAATAATCCTCGAGAGTAAAACATGGAATGAAATTGCTATTGCAGTCAACCACCATATAGATGATTACCGTTTTGATTGTGCGTGTTTATTAATTTTTATTATTTATTAATTTGTATTAATTTTTACTGCTTGCCACCGGCACTTACTGTGGACCAGTGAATAGAATTGCGGTAAGACTGGACTAATATCTTAGAGACAAAACATGTAATACTGCAATTCAGGAAAAAAAACAACTTTAAAAATTAACCCACAAAATTCAACAATAATAGAAAAACCAATTAGTAAAGTGAAACGGAGTGGTTTGTTTCAAACTATGTGTGCAAGTGACAAAAGGCGTGGTAATAACTGTTTAGTTTATTTTTAACAACAATTTATTAATAGTCAGTAAAACATAAATGTACATACGTAGCAGAAATGAATACACAGAAATATAAACAGTAGAAATATTAAAGTACATACAAAATATAGAAGAAAATTAGCGCAAGCACTTAGGTCTCTGGAATAATCACAACACAATATTATGGTGGAATTCTGGATCCCACTTCACAGATTCGGCGGAGGCTCTTGCCGGAAAGAACCCGACAGCAAGAGCGATGGCGAAGATACTTCTCGGAGATAAACACTCGACGAGACTCGAGCTTCACATAAGCTCGACTTGATACGGCGCGGCAAGAGAACACTCGACTGCGGCAGCGATATCGCTTCCTAGGTTCGCCAGGAATCCCTCCCGGACACCTCCTAGTAAGGCGAGGACTGTTGGAGCCTTCCGAACAGTGTATCCTGGCTGGGAGTAAAAGCACACTGCTTCTATAGCTGTTCGGCGGTGGTGGGGATGGATTAGCGAACAACCGTTTATTCGCTGTTGCTAGGCGGAGCTCTCGGCGGCCAAATTCACTGGAAATATGCACCTTTGGGAAGCCAGGAAAGTTTGTGTGCGGCCGGGTTTAATGGCTTCTGAGAAATAGACACAGGTACGGGATTTTCGTTTACATCCCCCAGGTGCACGTATCAAAAGTAATTACCCGTACCCAAAGGCTATTAAACAAATAAATAAAAATCAATAATGTTTAGCATCAATAAGTATTTTAATTCACATTCTGGCTCTTGCCCCGAACAGTCGGGTTTACTCGTCCAGTTTTGGGCAGGAATCAAAATAAGAGGCTCTTGAGAATGAGCAGTGTTACCTGTTCGAAACGTCGGGAGTTTAAAAGTCCTTTTTAGGACTGTTTGACGCTGGTTCCCCCCGAAAGTAGTTCGTCATCTTTTATCCGCGAAAACCTTAAATATAACATATATATATAATATAAATTCAGAACGTATACGTTCATCGTATCTATCTACCTTTGAGAATTTGATTTAAATTAACATTTAATTCAATACATAAATCATTCTATTGAAATCAATTTATTTAAAAATAACTAAATTAGATAGGACCTGGAAACAGAATAGCAACAGAGTGAGGAAGATTATCATCAATAGAAACTGAAACAGAATAAATCTATAAGTCAGACATAAAAAAAAAACAGCCCAATATTGTGGCCAACGAATACTTGTGACGTTTATGACGGATTTGGTACAATCAATAAACACCGCTGTATTTTTTACCCAAATTCTTCGCCTTTGGCTTGGCGGCCGCCATATATTATTCAGGAACCCTCCGCCCTCAGCCGCGTAGCAACAATTTTCCGCGTAACATCTATTTTTAACAAGCGCTTTGTGCAGACAATAAAACACGGCAGCTTTTTATGTTTTTCTTAAGTATCCTGTAAATGTATACTTTAGGCTCTGCAGTCTAAAAAATTACGCGAAGATCACGGTTCCGACGGGTGGATATCAAAAATATATTTGTGTGCTGTCAGAAATCGGGCATGCGATTTCTCTTCATTCGGTGCTATCTTTACTTGAAACATAAATAAATAAATCAGTGTTAACTCAGGTAAGGCCGTAAATCAGGTGTAAATATAGATGACGTAGCAACCAGTATAGGAAAACCTCATTTAACGCGACTAACTCGGCCTGCTACTACCACGCACTAAGCGAACTCGTATAAACTGAATACAATAAACAATACAATTATTTATAATTATGTTTTTAATATTCATTACAAATACATTAAGAGTTTATATACAGGGTTTACTTTTTCAAAAAATTTCAACCATAAATGGCGTTAGCTTAAGTCAAAGTAAAATGTGAAACGTGGTATTTATCCAACATATTAAACAAATTCCAAAAATTTGATAGACGTAGTGGTCAACCGTGGGTTGAATTGGTGAATGTTACATGTTACGTAAAGTGATCATTTAATCTAGCCGTTTGATAGGTCGCAGGTTCTATAAATATCCAGAGACTTCCTTTTCTACTTACCCATATAAATAGCTTCGTCTCTATAAAAAATCTATGATATATCTTGATCATATATATCATAACTGCTCATAATCATATTTATCATAACATATATATCATATAAATCATAACATAACATATATGATAACTGCTCCTCATATTCAAGATAACTCCACTGTTTTATATTTGATGCAAATCGATTTTTCATCAGCAACAAAACAGAGCGGTTAGAATCATTTTAAGGAGAAATAAATAGGTCCGGTTCTCCAAAACTTAAAAGAAGCTAAGTTTTAAATTGGCACGCCATATAACACGGATAGCTATACATAATGATTTTCATATACAACATATTATGATGACCGAATAGATAATGATAGAATGCTGAAAATAAGCTTACATGTGTCATAGATATTCATGGACGTTATAAAGAAATGCAAAAGAAATAAGAATTCCAAATGGAATGAAAATAATACAACATTTTTACATTATAAAGGATTAAAGGACACATACCCCCATATCTGTATACAACGTCACGCACAGAATACATACGCACTCCACTCAGCCACAATCCCATACACCTCACTCCACTTCCCCCTCTAACTCCCACTCCTATCCCTCTATTTAATATATGTTCTCTTTATTGCTTGATTTAACATTTTATGCCGTGGATCTCTATAATTGGCCTACGAATTACCCAATACGTTATGTATTATTATAATAAATTGTATACTGTTGAGATTCCTAAAAAAAAAAAAATATAAGGTCATGGTTTCTTGAACATTTTCGACTCATAATCAAGGCAGGAATATAGTCCTGCGAGGTTATTGTGGTTTTCCAAATAATAAATATTGTTATTAGCAGACCTCACATCACAGAAGAATAGGTTTACTTGGTTTGTGAATATTGGTAAGGGGACCGAACATACATCAATTTCAGTGATGAAATCATTGTAAGAAATCATAAATTGCATAAAAAATGATATACAATACGATGGGTGTAAAAGCAAAGGCAGCAATATCCAAAAAATGCACTCACCGAAGATTACTAATTTAGAATGTACTGAATTCGAGATTTTAAAGGGTATATACGTGGCTCTATCACTTCCAAAATCACTATCAAAAGCAAAGGCAGCAAATATCCTCGTAGTGTGAAAAGAATGATTTTTTTGTATTTATCTCATATACACCTCAGTGGAATTTTTCTGCCTTTGCTTTTATACCCTCTTATAGTATAACATCAACAATAAGTCGACGGTAAGAGATTATGAAGTCACTTTGCATTCTTTCAATTAAATTAATGTTATTGTGTGTGACGTGTGTGATAACAACGTGTGTGATTGTTGAAGTTTAGAAAGATTATTTGTGATTTCGTGACCTTTGACCTCCCGGTTCCACGGTACGTGATCTAACAAAGATATAGAGTTCGTTGTACTCGTTACCTTTATATATCTCTAGCGCGTACATTGACACGCAGGTGCCTACCTACATTAAACCCTTTATCTTTTAATATGATTGAAAATATGTCGTGCGATGTCGGTACACGCACAAAAGGGTTGATACGGCACGGGATCTATCCGAAAACTTTCAGCCAGGTCGCTTTCTCTCCCTTTACAAAAGTGTTACCATCGCACGCGGTGTATTATAGTTTATCGCTGCCGGGGTGGGGAGGCATCAGCGGAGGCGCGCCGCAGTCAACAGTGGTAAACCCCGGGGCAGCGGTCGCGGCCGTGTTGTTTACCGGTCTCCATGGCTACCGGGGCGGGGGTGGCTGACCGTGTCATCTCCCGAGCCAGCGGTCCTCCCGCGGCTACCACCCGCCGGCAAACCCCGCCCCCGAGTAGAAAAGTACGTAGATTACCAGCCTCGCTGATCAAAGTCAACCGATGGGTTAAGCGCATCCGCGACGTGCCCAATATCTGGATAATTTAATTCGTCCCGAAAGGGTGGGCGGAAAAACCGCAGACCTTATTACTTCACACCGGACAAGCTAAACACAACGGAGTCTCGAGTAAAAAAGAAGAATTTATACACTTTTTAAACAGATTCGGCGCTGTTGATTGCTGGACGCTTTTTGCGCGGTGCAGTGGCTTTTCTGTATACCCTGACGATCCCGCGGGTTTCCCGTATCAGTCCTCCGGAGTTTTCCGACCCCGCCGCTCCCGCCCGCCCTCGCCCGGCCCACCCGCCGCCAGTGTGTTTCTGTCCGTTACTCAAAAAGGACCTTGCCGAAGAAGATAGCGATTGGTGCAGTGATGATTGGCTGGAATTCCGCGGGAGTGGAGGGACCTTCCAAGTTTTGAAAATTTAAAAGCGCGGCCGAAACAGAAGAGGGCTGCATTTTTAAACAAGTGAGTGGAGTGAATTTTTTTATTTATTTACAAAAAAGTTTTTGCGCCTTGCAAATTAATTTAACCTATAAAAAACTGATTAATATTAATACAATTATGAAAACCGTACTAGGTACTAATACGTATTTCTATTTTTTATTTTTTTTTAAATAAGATAATTATTATAATTAAGGACTCTTTTGCAATGTTATTATACCATTATTAAAATAAATAGTATTAATCAAAGTATTTACGTGTGACATCAAATTTCTTACTATTTTTCAAACCAAAAAAGCGCTTCTTTAACGAGACTACCTATCAATAAACTCGTTAAAAATTACGGATTTTTTATGTTTAAATTAATTTTTTACATTAATTCGTTATCAATTATTACTATAATATTATTATAGTAATAACTGATATATTACTATAATATTATTATACACTTATTAGTAACAACAACAAAAAATATTACGAAATCAATCTAAAATGTAACCTAATTACTTTACACCTTATCACATATTACAATGTAAATGAACTCATTGGTATGTTAATTTAAATGACCTATGATGTTTGATTGCTGAAATTCTACTTAATTTTTTTCAGTTTTTCACGAAATGCCAATTAAAATTTGACTTTCGGAATGATAAAATTATCGTGAAATCGTAGCACGTTTATGTTGGCGTGTAAACAGCGCCATTTGGCAGAATTAGTTTCGTTAACATCGTTCCGGCAGGCCGCGAGATAAGGCTCTGAAAACTGCACCATTAGGGTAGCGTCTTTGTGGCGTTTATGAAGAACATTGTTACATTAGTTATGTAGAGAATTATGTATTTTTATGATTGGAGATTTAATGGGACAAGGATTGAATCCTCAACTATTTGGTAAACAAGAAAATATTATCTTACCGTTTGACCAAAGAAACGCATGACGCACCCTGAATAAATAATTTTAAAAATCTATTACTTTATCTTAAAATAAAAATGATGAATTTTCTTATTTCCGAAAATGAGGCCAAATATGAACGTTAAAAGAACAAATAAAAAATGGTGACCATGCCTAAAAACAGGTCTCGTAAGGTAAGGTTGATTGCATACATAAAGATGAATTTTTTTTTTTGTTTTTCATTCATAGTTGAAGAACATTATTATTATTATTAATATACATGAATAGAAAATACTTGACTTATGATTGTTTTAATCAACGTTGAATAAAACATTGTAATGCACACACTTGAGTTATATTTATCACTAGTACCAGCCGTGAAAATTTACGGAACATAATTGAAGTATTATTTATTTACGTAAACATAATAAAAAGCTTGTCGAACGTAGGAGTCGCAAATTAATGTTTCGCATGTAGTGTATATAGTATATTTTTGACGGGCTACGGAAAAGCGGTGGTGGCTATGTCGTCTAGTCACCGCGCTGGCATCCGCGCGTTCGAGGTACGAGTCTCTCTTTTAGCCGTGAAATCCAGGAAGTTGCGGACTAACGGGACAGACAGAAAAATAAATTATTATATTTAGATTGTTTCTAATTCGGGTGTAACTAGTGATGCAACGAATACGAATATTCATATTCGCCGAATAGTAGATATTTACCGAATATAAAAAATTTACCGAAAAATAAACTATTTATTACTGAACACAACGCAAATTACGGTTTGGCTGTGCATCGTGTATCCGAACACACCTACTTACTCTATTATCGGAGATTTCCCTAACATTGAATGAATGGATTTGTTGAGTTCTCAAGTTGTCAATTGTTACTTGTTTCACAGAATAACATGAGTTCTTTCATCTAGTTTCGTTGGGTTATTAATAAAGTTAGGTGCTTATTTCATGAGTTTTTGTTTTGTGATACGTATTGTACGTTCCATTTTATTTCCTTTGTGTGTAAGAGTGTTAATTCTTATAAAGTAATTTTATTAGTATTAATATAATATTAATATTAATAAAGTAATGAATATAAAATAATAAATTAAATCTAATAACATGACTTCTTACCTTTTGCTGACCTATTGCTTTTCTGGCGTGAAGATATATATTTCCGTAAGCTGAAAAAACTGGCCCAAAAGTATTTTTCATTAAAGCCGTCTACTGTCGCCTCAGAAAGATTATTTTCGACCGCTAGGAATGTACAAACGGATAAAAGAAATTGCCTAACGCCTGAAAAATGTTGTGCGTTTTGAACTGAAGTTTGCCGGTGGTAAATTTTAATTATTAAACTCTTAGTAAAAAAAAAACAGTGGTGTATTATTTATTACCTTGTTGAATTATTCTTATTCGTATTCGCCGAATAGTGGGTTTGATATTCGTATTCGTATTCATGAAAGTAGTATTCGTTGCATCACTATTAATAACTAACCAAAATACAGAATTTTTTCAACTTTTTCGAGTAGAGCAGCGAGTCATGTAGTGGGGAGGATTTTTTTGATCATTAAGGGAATGATATTGGGGATTAGAATCATGTGGTAGAGTGTGACGTCGTTCATGAGAGTTTTCTCAGAATTCAAGTTTTTTCGGATTTCGACGGCTTATTATCAATCCAAACTGTTCATTATCAATCCTTTGTGAGGAACCGAGTGGAATAGTAATTTAATATACGATTATCGCAACAATGGTTGGTATTGATTGGGTGTATTCTTGTATTTAGGTTTCTTGCGGAATAAAGCAACACCGTTGTTGTTTAAAGAACAACAACTTCTCGGAATTCGCTAACCGTATAATTAATAACAACCATTCTTTCAATAATCGTAGATTAAAACAACTGGACTAAATGCTAAGTACACTAGTTAATATTAAATATTAACTAATGTACTTAGCATAGAATGATAAGTTGATAATTTTATTGTATATGTATATTAGTATGTTGTTTAAAACACGTTGGTTATTCAATAAATCGCAGTTTCGAGTGTTTTCTCTTTATAAATATTTTATTTTGAACTTATATACTCTCTTTATATGAGATAAAATGAGAGGTCGGGTATACACGGTAAGTAAATAAAGTATTTTCAAATATTTATTTTATTTATTTAATTTTTATTATTATTTAATATGTTCATCTATCGCTTGCTTGTTGTCTCTCTCTCTACTACTCTAGTAGTTATGACACTCGCCTAATATAGTGGTTGGAATTCAAGACTAAGGCCAGGAGACCAACGAGTTGATTATTTTTTCTTAGTACAAGCTTTTTTTAACTGACTGTAAATTATAAAAATATTAATGTGAAATTTTTGATTTTTTTATTTTATTTATTATTTTTTTGTGTATTTTTTTAAATTCATATATACAATAACCGCTTATTTTTCTGTATCAATCTGTTCAGAAACCTTTCATGGTTTTCCAAACAAGCGCTTGCTACCGTATCCACAGTTTTGTAAACAGTCAAATATTTCTCGTTTCAAATATTTCAAAATCGCACGGTTGGATTTTTTTCAAAAAATCTTGATTTATGACAAATATATCAGCGTTTAATTTTAATGTAGCAGTGCTTAAGTTAAAGTTAATGTTGCGCTAAAATATAAAAATTTCGTTTTGTTAAATTTATTTATGGTAAGTATTTTTTCCTGACTATTTTCTTATGGTCTCCGGACCTCCGGGAATCATATTTTACGATGAAGGAGGTATACTGAAATATATTACTGTCTGAAATACATTACACAGTGACACATTTACAGAGATGTACAAAATAATGTATTAAAAGTATCTAAATACAAAATACAAATGCATGGTTACTATTTTAAATGCAAATACAAAATAGTTTTAAAGAAAACTATTTAAATACAAAATGCTAATTACGTATTTTCAAAATACCTTTAGTTATTTAAGATTTTTGTAAGTCATTTATTTCGCTGATGTGAACACTAATATTTGTTAAACTAGTTCATCTTTCATGTTCCGTCTATGTGGTCTTATTATTCCACCAAATGAAAATAGTCGTTTAACAAGAGCAGACTTTGGTTAACAAGTGTTATAGGTATTTAAGGAAAAGTTTTTTCACAGTAGAATATCGTTCAAGGAATTTAATCTATTGTCATCATCTTTTAAATATTGTGGTGTTTCCAGATCTATTGTAATGTTGACATTATCACTAGCTACAGAAGAGAGTTGGTCTCAATATTGGCAACACTTACGATGGGTGCATTCATAAAAAGGAATTTTTTATGAAATTAAATGTGTAAAAAGTACGAAGTATGAAATAAAAATTAATGATAAGCATTTTGCATTTTTTAAATACAAAATATGTTCATTAAAGTATTTTAAATAAGATAGAAAATACATTTTGAAAAAGGGTACTTCAAATACAAAATAAAAAAAGGTATTTTGTAATTGCATTTCAAATAATTCACATCCCTGCACATTTATTATCCCTTCCACCATACTCACGAATAGCGAAATAATATGATTATTTTCAGCATTCCTCTATAAACTGGTCTTCTACCTTTCTATTTCCATATTTTAGTTTACTTTATCACTCCTCTGTTCTTTTGTTAGAAGATTTTCTCCGTTTACTTAGAATTCTTTCTCCAATCTTTCATATTTTGTTATCGTTCACTAATCATATTTTGGCTCTAATAGCTATTTACTTTTTACGCGTGAATAGTAAATAGTATGTTCGGCCTCCACCCCCACGGTGATAGGACGCTCTCCTGATGACGCTGGATAAGACTTCAGCGAAACGTCGAGTTTGCTTCTCAGTGAAATACGGTCCGTATGAAATATTCGTTTCATTTAACATATAAAAGTGTCTGACGATCGTAATAATAATATTAACATATTAATAGTAAATAGTATATCGTGATACTATTTACTATTCATGCATGAATATACATAAACTATGAAAATAAAAACGCTTATCCGTATAAAAATGTTGTTAGGTTTTAGCGGTCGTTCAGAGCTGACTGCCGCGACACCTTCCTGCTTTCCACACGGTATCGCAAGGTAATTAATACGTAATAAGGTCAACACTCACGGCGATACGGCGAACTGACTTGAAGGGATCCAAAACGTTGGACAAACGCTTTATACACTCGGCGAACTAACCCACAAAATTCTAACTAGAAGGCTTATCTGTATTGCCGATATCCCCCTCATCTTTTTTTTATCATTTTTTAATGCTTTAGAATAACTAATGTTTCAAATTATCATAAATTTTCATTTATTTTACGGACTTTGGTTTAACTGACTTGGGCCAGTTGTATCAACTTGGTTCATAGTAAGGGTTCTTTTATGGCATAGATTTTTACGAAAACGGGTTATTTGATCGGTGAAAAATGCAAAAATCTATGATTTACAGGGTTGCATTAGGCTCATAATTAGGTGATTCATTTTTTTCTATTGACAGTTAGGTACATATTAAAAAATTATTACTAGCAAATCCATTATAATATTACTAGCTGTAACCCGTCAAAAATGACGGTAATTATATATTTCGATTCCCAAGGAATAAGTATGTTTAATTTTATTTTTTTTAAAAATTCAAAAAAATAATTTTTGAGAAAAACAAATTTGGGAAAAAAAAATTTGAAGAAAAAATTTTTGGGACGAAAAATTTGCTGTAAAAAAACGGACGTTACATGAAGTTACGGGGACAGACAGACAGACGGGCGGACGGACGGACGGAAAGACAGGCAACGAATTTATTGTACTTGGGACTCGTAGTAGGTAGATGTCAATCATCAACCTACCGAAAATCTAATTTATTGATAAAACATGTTTCAATATCTTCTTTGTCAGTGAAATTTCCGGGACAAATCGATGATGAAAGGAAGGGAAAGTTGTTTGTGCCAGGCAATCTCACAAAGTCAACAGGTATCCATTATAATATTTGTGCAGGTATCCATTATAATATTCGTTCGTTCGTCGATTTTATTTTATTTATATATCTTTATTTAGTTAATGATACATTGTTTATCATTAGCCAATATTAAAAACATTATATTATATTATATTATCATATATATAATATAATATATAATATATATCTAATATATATATATAGATCTATCTCCTCATCTCTCTATCTCTCTCTCTCTCTTTTTATCACATACAATACAGGGCCTAATACAGATCCTTGTGGCACTCCTAGATTGTTTCTATACATTCTGAGTATTCATCGTTTACTTTAGTTTGTTGTTTTCGGTCTTTTAAATATTCTGCTATGCAGTTCTTAGCTTTATTCGAAAATCCTATTTTTTGTTATTTATCTACTAATCTATGTCTCAGAAGCTCTTTTAAAATCTAAGAAAATGGCTATTGTGAAATTATTATTTTCTATTTCTGTTTTCTATTCTTCAATTACTATGTTTATTGCCGTTTCGTATGAGTTTGTTTCTCGTAATCCCGATTGTTCCTCGCATAGTATACTATGTTTTTAAATGTATTTTACAATCTGTTCCTTAATTATTACTTCAAGTATTTGTTCATATTTGGGCAGAGTATTAACTGGCCGAAATTATTCACACTGCTTTGTATTTTTTATTTTTGGAATTAGTATTACCGTTGATGTTTTCTATGTTGATGGAAATCTACCGCTAACTAATGATTCATTTATTATACTTAACCACGTTTCTCCTGCTACTAGTAGAGAGTCTTTTATTGTATTTACGGTTATACCATCACTACTACCTTTTGATCTTATTTTATTTATAGTATTTATTAGATCTGTTCCAGTAATTTTTTGAAAATTTAATTATATTTTATCATTATTTTTAGTTGTAGGTATCTCTGTTACATTCGGTATTGACTTGTTGATTTCTATCATACTTTCAATGAAAATTTGTTGAAGTTATCAGGTGTGCTATTTTCTTTTATGTTACTTGGAAATATTATGTTATTTATATCAGTTACCTTCACATCTTCAATTAATCCTTTTATTGTTTTCCACATTTTTTGCGTCATGTTTATTTTCTTCAATTTTGCTTTTAATGTATTCATTGTACGTAATCTTTAGTTCCTTCTTATATTTATTTCTTGTTTTCTTGTACTTACTCCAGTCTTCCACGCAGTTAGTTAATTTGGCTATTTTATAATATTTATCTCTTTCATATTGCATTATTCGTAGATTTTGTGAGTACCATTTGTTATTATTTCTAGTTAATTGTATTGTTTGTTCTGGTATTGCAACTTTTATTATATTTTTATATATGTCGTCCATTTTTTCAGCCTTAATATTATAGTCCAATTTATTGATTGCTTTCAAATCCGCTTCTTTGAGTAGCTGGATAAACTTTTCTTTCTCGTATTTTTTTATATTTCTGTATTTTATGGTTTGATTGCTATTTTCATTTTTTGCTACTGCAATTTGAATTGTGTTATGATCGGTAATTTTTAGGTTATCTAACACTTTAACATTAAGATAAAATTTATTTGATATGACATGATCAATGTTTTGTTTCATTCCTGAATCTTTTATTACAGTTTGCAGTCGTTTTACGTATGTGTTGTCAGTATCCACTATATTTATATTAAAATCTCCTACTATTAGATTTGTATTTTTATATTGAATATTTTCTGAACATCACTTTTGAAAATACGCTAAAAAATCACTTTTACTTACATTTGGAGAGTGATACACAATTGCATAAGTACCTCTTTTGATACCTACTTTAATTTGTATTGCCAATATCCAACAATTTGTTTCATATTGATGATTTGTCTTTATTTGGAACGAAAAATTATCTTAGATCATAATTATTACTCCTCCTGTTTTTCTTCTGTGTGAATTACATCTTACAGTTTTGTATCCTAGATGTTTTATTTCACTATCTTTAATGTCTTCTGTCACATGCGTTTCACTCATCATTAGCATTGTTGGTTTCCTTTCCTCCAAAAGGATTGCCACATCTTCTTGATTTGAAATAGCACTCTGTATATTTAAGTATATTATTTCTCGTTCGTGTATTGATTTCTGTTTTTTATTTAGCCTAAAAAATCTTTTTTTATTTATTTTCAGCTTCCATTTTTCTTATGTATATTGGACATTCTTTACTCCATGCTGGATGATTTTACTTAAGCTGTAATGTTAGTCGTTTGTTAGTTAGGACACAGTTAATACATTGCAAATTTTCGTTTTCTTGTTTACATTCGGTATTGTCGTGTGCCCGGGAGCATTTTCCACATGATTTTTCTTTCTTGCACTCAACGTCACGAGACTATATAAATGGATAGAATTACACTCAATCGAGGATTTTACAGTACTCTACACGTTTAATACTAAATTAGAAATCACTGGAAAGGCCTAGAGTAAACTAATAGACCCGCTAAACGTAAGACCTCAGCCCTAAAAATTTGTATCGATGGCCATTTTTTGTTAGTTGTGATTTTTTACAGAATATTTTTTATATTAGTTTTTGGAGAAGATCTCTCAAAAAAAATTACCTAATAAATAGCATTGCATAACATTTGATTATAATATTAGGTCCTTACATATGAAATTGGCGTTTTGCCGTACTGGCAAATTTGATCTCAAATATCTTCTCTTTGGTTAGGAATTCCAAATCCAAATTTATACAGCTATTTACTCATGTATTTGTGTTTTGAAAATTATAATTCATTTGTTTTTTCCTCAATTGTTTTTTTCTTTGCGTCACTCAGTTTACAAAATGAAAAACTTGAAATATCGCGTTATTTACGAGTACGAGTTCCACCGTGGCACCAGTGCTGCAGAAACGGCTCGAAGGATTAATGATGTGTATGGCGACGGTGCCGCAAAAGAAAACACAGTGCGTTTTTGGTTCCAACGTTTTCGTTCTGGAAATTTCGACCTGCAGAACAAGCCCCGTGGACGGCCGGAGACCAAAGTTGATAATGAAGAATTGAAGGCTATTGTGGAAGCGGATCCATCGCAAACCACATCCGAGTTAGCTGCAGGCTGCGGTGTTAGTGATAAAACTGTTTTAATCCACTTGAAGCAAATTGGTAAGGTGAAAAAGCTTGAAAGGTGGGTACCTCACGAATTGAGTGAAGCAAATCAACAAACGCGCGTTGACTGCTGCGTTGCATTACTCAACCGGCACAATAATAAAGGGATTTTAAATCGAATTCATTACCTGTGATGAAAAGTGGATCCTGTACGATAATCGGAAGCGCTCATCGCAATGGCTGAACCCTGCCGAACCAGCCAAACCATGCCCCAAGCGAAAATTGACTCCAAAAAAGTTACTTGTGAGCGTTTGGTGGACTAGTGCTGGTGTCGTTCACTACAGCTTTCTTAAATCTGGCCAGACGATTACGGCAGATGTCTATTGTCAGCAACTGCAAACCATGATGGAAAAGCTAGCTGCTAAACAACCGAGGCTGGTTAATCGCTCTAGGCCACTGCTGCTTCATGATAACGCTAGACCACACACTGCACAACAGACGGCTACCAAATTAGAGGAGCTTCAATTGGAATGTCTAAGACATCCACCGTACTCTCCGGACCTTGCCCCAACAGATTACCATTTTTTTCGAAATTTGGATAACTTCTTGCAAAGGAAGAAATTCAACTCCGATGGGGCAGTCCAAACCGCCTTCAAAGATTTTATTGATTCCCGTCCGAATGGTTTTTTTAGTAAAGGGATCGATGAACTACCTATGAGATGGCAAAAGTGCATAGATAGCAATGGTACATACTTTGATTAAATAAATATATTATAATAAAAAAAAATCGGCTTTATGTTCCTCCCATACTAAACGACAATTTCATATGTTAAGGACCTAATATATAATAATCATCGTTTTAACCACAATTAATTTTTTTGTTAAATATAATTATTGTTTTAAATATGTGTTAAATATATTATAAATTATAAATTATTAAATATATTAAAAATTATAAATATAATAAACATCGTTTTAACCACAATTAATTTTTTTGTTAAATATAATTGTTGTTTTAAATATGTGTTAAATATATTATTTATAAAATGGTGCCATAAAGGGTACTTGAAAAATTTTAAGAAGTTCGAAAGATTGCTGAAAAAATGGATTTAGGCGATTTTTGATGTACATTTTTATTTATGATATTACCGAAAACAGAGAAAACGAAAACACAGAATATTTTTATTTTTAACAAACAAAATAACTAACAAAATGAATTAATTTTAAATAAGATAAAAATAAGATAATGGATCATCCACTAAAAAATAAGTAAGTCAATTGAAATATTTGTATATGTTATTATCTGATCTGCATAACCGTAATTGCAGATGTAAATATAGTGTTCTGAATATTAATATCTTTCGGTATGAAGATCTAAATCTTACAGCTGAACAAATTATCAAATTAAATTAATAAAAATATATTTATTCATTTAATTTGCAATGAATAACCACAAATAAAAAGAATAGCACATCGCAATGTTATAAATTATTAAATTTTCATATATTACTATACACTGGAGAGAGCTGGCACAAAAATGAGATGAGCGGAGGAGGACGCTTGAACCCAAAACCCACCAGCGGTTGTAGAGTCAAAAGTGGCGATATAACTACGCAAATTTGTACCCTTCAAATTAAACGATAACTCAATCAAAAATGTTATTATCATTTTAAAGATACTTTTTCTTCAATAAAAAATTTAACTATATACTAAATACAGGGTGTACCAGAGCTAGCAGCAGAAACTTGGCCGGTAGATTTCTAACTATGTTATGAGTCTAAAATATTCAAGCAACTATGACCTAATATCAATAGTTATGGAGATATGCAATATCAAATTTTGCATTTTTTTTCAATATTACTGCCTTATTTTTTGCAAAAAGTTGAATTTCATTACAGTAACTTATGTCGATTATGAAAAATTCATTTGCTTCAATACAATTTAAATAAAATTATAAAAACCTTGTAAAAAATAACTTTTTTCAAATTTTTCAAGGTTTTTACAATTTCATTTGACTTGTATTAAAGGGAATGAATTTTTCATAATCGATATAACTTACAGTAATGATAGTTCAACTTTTTGCAAAAAGTAAGTAAGAAATATTGAAAAAAATGCTAACTTTGATATTGCATATCTCCGTAACTATTGATATTAGGCCATGGTTGCTTGAACATTTTAGACTCATAACATAGTCAGGAATCTACCGGCCAAGTTTGTGCTGCTAGCTCTGGTACACCCTGTAGATAGAAGGTTATGTTGACGAAGGTATCGATTTTTAAGGTATCGATAGTTAAGTATTGCGGCTGAGTCTATAGTTTAGTTAGATTTTATGAGATTTTCGAAAATCTCAGAAACTGGGATTTTGCTTCCGTGGGATTCTTTGGAGACAACCCCCAGGTAGAGTGGTCCATTGTGTACATATCTCAGAGATTCAGAAAGACAAGCCTTTACTCATGCTAGTTACGCATCAAACGTAAAATTTCAGCCCATTAAGGTTCCGTTCGACAGTTGTGTGACTTTGGCGACGTTTGTACGCCATCTTTCGCTGTCTTAGTAGTATATTGGTTACTATCCCCGCATATTTCGAGGGAGACCATGGTTCATTTCTCCACTAGGGAGATTTTCATAATTTTTCCCGCACCCGAGAACAGAACGCCCGTGGTCCGCAGCGGCCCTGCTCGGTAAGTTCGGACTTGACACTATAGACGTACCACTATAACTTGGCGTGCGAGGGAGGGCGTCCCTGTCGCGTAACAGAAGTCGTCAGGGTGTAAATTTATTACACAATACATAATGTACAAAATGTCCGGTGACCGGTGTCGTATTAAGTACAGAAATTTGGTCGGGCAGCACTAAAGAAACCATGCAGCAATGGCGGCCGTTCTATCTGTCAAACTGTCAGACGGTAATATCGGTCCATTATTCGCTTTTTCAGCTTCGCAAAACTTTAATACTTCAACTGTTCGAAGAATATTTTTTCTTTTTGTGTATGAAGGCTTGAACTTTGTGGTGACATTATTATTAAAATAAAACACAAATTACTTTGTTTTCACCACTTTATTAGATTAAAAAATCTACATATTTCGAGAACAATGTTCTCTTCCTCAGAATTATTGTGTACTGACGATCTTAAAAGTTGAAACAAGCAAATGTGTTACGGTGAAGGGGCGGTTGAGGGGGTTGGTGAGGGGAGGGGGGGGTTCGAGGTGTTGATTATTATGGGTCATTTGGAATGTTAAGTGGAAAAATACTCAAAATAGGATTATGCAAAAATTTGGTCTTGTATTTAATATTAGACTTAATATTAACATTTTTCCTAATTTCGAGTATTTCTAAATTATTTATTTGAGGTATCTTATAGTTGAAATGTAAAAATTTTAAGCCTGTGTTAATATCAAATGTATGGTCATATTCTATCCTGAGGAAGAGAACATAGTTCTCGAAACATGTAGATTTTTTAATCTAATATAGTGGTGAAAACAAAGTAATTTGTGTTTTATTTTAATTTTTTAATACTTCATTGGCAATTGTTCTTGCAGCATCCCGGACAGTTTACGATGTTTTGGACATAATAATTCAGTGTATATTGGTAATCAAGATGTCACAGCTCCCGAGCAAATACAAAATTGAACTAAATGACAGGGCGAGGGGTTACCGCCGGGTGCGGGTTCGAAATTCGCCGCACGCCAAGTTACGTTGGGCAACCAATAGCGCTCATTTCTTTACCTGACGTGTATCATGACTAAATGTTTCGTAGTCCGTAATTACCCCGAAGAAAATTGCAGCTATTTGTACATAACCACACACACTGAGAGACACTCAATCACAATATAAACAGATGTTGTATACATTAGCAACAGATTTTCTCAAATCTTTCATTGTTTTCTAATAATGGAGAACCAAGAAATGCATTTATGGATGTGTTCCAATATTTAGACAATTTGATTAATGTCGGGTGAAAGAAGTACTTTGAATGTCTTTGCGTTAATTTAATTAGTAGATTAATGAATCCTCTTCTTCTTCTTTAACAGCCTAATGGGACATGACCGCAGTCACAACAAAGCGCCATCCATCTCTTAAGGGGTTACACGGGTTTGGAAATTTAAAAAAATTCGTATTATTTTTATTTTTTTACTAGCCCTTTTTACTGTAATCCGTCAAAAATCACGGTACTTTTACATTCCGGTTCCTAAGGAATGAGTATTTATTTATTAATATATAAAAAAAAATAGAAATTAAAAATCTTTTTATATAAAGAAGAATTTTTTTTTACTATCAATAAGTTACGGACGTTTCACAAAGTTACGGGGACAGACGGACGGACAGACAACGTAATTATTATAATTGGAATCTAATATGTAGTACATCATATCAAGAATATTTTCCCAAAGTTTTGAGTCAATCGGAGTAAAGCACGGCTGCTTAGCCTATTTTTTTTTTAATTACAAATCTTATATATTTTGTATTTGAAAAAAAAAAATTAGGTACATACATTTTTTATCATTGTACCTCTCCAATAAGAGACTAACTCTTGTGTCTGGAGAGGGAATTACACTTTTATATATATATATTATATTATATATATATATATATAGATAGATATATTATATATATATATGATATATAATATAGATAACATATATATAGATTTTTAGTACATAAATATATATAAGAAGAAAGAAGTAACGTAGTATGCAATAATTAGTGCATTTATGTGGGAAAAACAATTTAAAATTTAAAAATAAGCTAACAATAAGCAAACAGTTTAAAATGAATATAGTGAAGAATTTTAATTAATATGAGGATTTATTATAATATTTTTTTAAAGGTCTCATAATTTTTTTCAATTCTCATTTTAACAGGTAATTCATTAAATCAAAAGACAGACAATCAAAGTATTGTTTGTCTATCTTTCTCGAGAGGTAAGAATTCGTCTCAGGTAAGGGCAAAAGAGCCCTGAACATTGCAGCTGCAGCAGGATCTTTACTTTGTGGAGCTGGAACCGACGATTCTACACGAGTTTAAAAAAATAATAATTTATCTCCGTTTTGTTACTTTTCAAAACTTTAATCATTTTTTCTCATATTTATTTCAACTCTATTTTTGAAGTCGGTGGACACGATTTCTCAAAAACTAATGCACAAATCTTATCGAAATTTTGTTCACTTCTAGATAGGATTATCTACTGATTGAACGGAGTTTTTTTCTTTGATCACAACTTATTTTACAAGGTTATTATGTAGATTTTACTGAAAAATGTACATCTTGGCAACTCTGCCCAAAATTCTTTTTTTTTATACTTCTGTTGATCACGAGCTATGCTCACCTACTAAAACTATGATTATAATAAATAATTGATTTCATGATTTGAGATAAAGCTATTTATTTATTTATTTATGGGAAACTAATAGTACATATAAAGAGTACAGTATAGAGACCATCTTACAAGTTTCCACAGAATTAACCTGTTGTGTTTTAACATAAAGCAACACTAACTTGAGTTATAGAATAAAAAACAAAAAAAGTGAAAGTTTTAAGTTATGGACAAACTATGGGAGTCAAAGAATTAGAGGTAAAAAGAGAATAATTAATGGATAGGAAAGGACAAATCTACTTAGTAAAAAGGACAAGAGATAAGAATAAAAAGAAGTGCAAAAGATATATGCATAGCATAAAGATATCTGATCAATACATCTGCATATATATATATATATATATTTATATACGAGGCCTGGGCAAAAGAAAAAATGTTAATTAAAGAAAGACACAAGATAAAAAATTACATATACGAAGTCAGTTGAATTATATAACTATCATGAGTTATCCCGACTACCGCGAGGATCCTTCGTTCTAAAGGATCTCCGAAAACCAGGTCCTAATGGCTGAGTTTTCAAGTTTTCAAACCCTAATTATTCGATCTGTGTATGCATGAATTGATAAGGCGAGACAGAATATTGGGGTATTATATCCTCTCTGTTTACCTTTCGAAGAAACGACGTGTTGGTGAGTTAGGCAGTAAAGTAGTAAAAATTGAAAGTAAAAGTATTTCACAGACACACGCGATTGACGCCGCTGCATACTCGTAGGTATATCATTAAATAAATTACTGTGTATTTTAAAAATAATTTCCCCGAGCGTTACCTCGTTATGTACACATCGTTATTCAAGTAAAACCAACAATGGTGCCAGCATGCGAAGTTCCTTAAATAATTTACTGTAAAAATATTCTTACAGCACCTCTTGTCATCCTATCAAACCAATTACCTCTCATCATCCTATCAAACCAAGTTAGTAAATAAACTAAATAGAAAACTTACGTCTCAAAATCCCAAAAACACAAATTCGCCATAAGGCGTCTAATACACATGCTTATTTAGTGGCACGTGAGCATGCGCAGTATCGACTTTGACAGTGGCATGCTTATTAGTGGCATGTGTGTACGCACATTGCTAGAAATGAGCATGCCACCTAGTGGCATGCTCAAAAATCAACCGCCGGTTGATTTTATAAGCATGCCACTGTCATTCACCATAGAGAAGGGGTATCTTTGGAGCATGTGTGAACAGACTTGCTTATTTATGAGCATGCTTATGTCATTCGCGCGCTTCGCGGCTAGTATTATCAATGCGATCTTCTCAGTCCGCGACAGATGAAACAAATATGGCGCGTTGGGGAGATGATAAAACATTACTTTTCGTGACTTATTATAGGAATCACGAATGTCTGTGGAATACTCGGTCACCGTTGTGTAAAAATAATATAGTGAGAAATAATGTTTACGAAACTTTATTAATAGGCAAACTAAAATCAAAAATGTGCGGATGGAAACTCGGGAACTTTTTTGATTTATTGGTTCACTTGAATTTTCTATATCAGTTTGCAAAGTTTCCATTTTGAACAAGAGCGTCTCTATTCTATGACAAGAGCATGCCACTAATAAGCATGTGTGTTTGATTGTTAGCTTTGGGCATGCTTATTTATGAGCATGCCACTAATAAGCATGCTAGTAATGAGCAAGTGTGTGCAGTTGATAGGGCATGCTTATTAGTGGCATGCTCATTAGCATGCCAGTAAAGAAGCATGTGTATCTGTACCTTAAAGCAAACACGACATTTTTAACAAGATGCGAAAACAATAGTCATAACACATCTCGAAGTGACAACAAACATTGGCTCATCGTTACCTTGAAACAACAAAGTATCATCTGAGATTTTAATAGGTAAAACTCGACTATTTTATTGCCAAACTTATGTTATCAAAATGTTATCCTTAAAGCTGTGTTAATGCAAATGAAATTTCTCCATAGTTTAGGAGATGCAAGAAAACAAAGAAATGTATAAAGGAATATCAAAAACTTTGGAGCTAATATCTCAGTTTGCTGCAGATAATGCCTTATTGTTCCAAGGCCACGCTATCATAAATTATTTTTAGAAATAATGGATGTTTTGTATAATTACATTACAAAGTCGATTGATGTGTAAAATAAATTTTTCATTTTATATTGTCGGGGTGTCGGTCTTTTGGGATTTCAGGTTCTTGCAGATTTGGCTTTCAAAATAATGACCAAAAATAGTGATTGTTCATGAAAAGATTATCATCATCATCAGCATCAGTCTTGCCTCTACAACCCCTGGTGGGTCTTGGCCTCCTCAAGAGTCTTCCTCCACTCATCTCGGTTTAGTGCCAGCTCTCTCCAGTTCAGAAGCTCTAAGGCAGATATGTGTTTGAGGACGTTGTCGCGTCATCTTAATTTTAGCCTTCCTAAGCTCCTTCGCCCTATCAGACTTGAGTTCAGCAGGGACTTTAGTGCTTGAAGCTCGGTCATTCTCTCCATATGACCCAGCCACCGAAGTCTTCCCAGTTAACGTCTGCGTCAAAGTCTATTTTCTATAACCCCAAAGATATGCCTCAAAATGGACTTGACTTTGCTTACTACATAGGGCTAACGTGTATCAATAACTGTTTTAAATTTTTTACTGTTTTTGTAGTAACAGTCTTTCCATTGCGCCCGTGCTGAATTACTTTTCAGTATGCGCATTTGTATTGCGAAAGACTTGCTCATTTTTAAACCAGATTGATTTTAATACACCTCCAGCACCACAAGTCTAATGTATCAAACTTTCTAAGCTCTTCATATTAGTTTCACCTCAGTGTGTAGACCTAGTGATCTTCCGAATGTCAAAACCGGCACAAGAATATCAAATTTAAATGACTTATTTAAAAAAAAAAAATAATAATCATGGTTTTTCTGAATTTGCAAATCATTTATTAGAAAATGATCACGGTTTTGATAACAACAAATTTAAGTCTTTCAATTTTTCACATAAATAATTTTGGTCTGAAATTGAATAATTTAGAATCATGAGAAATTAGTAAAGCATGTAAAAAGAAGCAAAATATTATTAATAATCAATCAACTTTAACTACTAGTCCAATTCTAAAAAAAATTCCAATAAGTTCTGTTATCAAGAACTTCAGCAATAATATTTAAAAATATATTTTTTAAATAATTTAGAAAACCAAAAAACAAAAGACATCATTCATTTCGATATTTTGAGATTTATAAAACACCCTGGCGGTGGAAAGGTTTTCCGAAACATGTAGGTGTAATTAATGAATATAAGTAGATTATAACAAATAATACAATTGATTTTTTTTAAATGTCAATCTACAAAGTTGCTCAACCAATTGAAAAAAAGAAACTTATGTTTATGTTTTCAATATCATTATATGAGTATATCACGAATTTTTTAAGAAATCCTTCACAAATACCTTGACGTTAACATGCATAAAGCCATGTATTCACGAGGGGACAAATCGCGAAACATTCCGCTCGACATGTCGCATCAACATCTACGCTCATGTTTCGGGGACAATGACGCGGTCAATTGACGTGTACACACCGGGACTCGCATATCTTGTAGCGGAAATGTCATCCGATGAGGTTATGGATGACAGCTGCGGTATCACATTTGGCGAAAACGGGGTTCCACGCAATTCGAAATGTTTTTTTGGGTCGCAATTTCAAATTAACGAGGTTTTACTGTAGTAAATTGAATATTATTAAAAACAAGGTCCTTTTTGCAAATAATTATTGTTTTCCAGACGACACGGAAATATATCGCCCTATGAGGTTATGATGATAGCCGCGTATCTGTTTATGTTAATGAGTTTATCGAAAAGTAAGAGGAGAAAAAAGAGGAGAATGCGAAATTATTAACTGCAAAGAGAAAGAAGGACGGACATTCTATGCGATCTTCGATCGATACAGCTCGTTGAGTTCGAGAACGATTTCGTTTCCCCGCATTGTCATCTTGACAGATACAGCGCATGCGTATTCACTTGTAAACATACCACGTGGTACTGACGCTCCGCGGAATGTTGCAGTGAGTACGCTCGGGTACCGTGCGCATGGCAACGTTGCCACGGCACGTAGAAATGCCGCGCTATGTTGCGTTGCAACGTACGTAGACTCTATGCCGCGCATGCTGTTGAGGGACAATTTGTCCCCTAGTGAATACATGGCTTAAGAATAATTTTACTACATTGTAGTCATTCAATGTCGTAAAAATAGTCAAGAAATCATTCATACCTTGGCATTACCAAACACATAATGATCTTCTAAACAGTCGCGTCAACAACACACGTCACGACATCAATTACAATCACGACATTCATAATTGAGTGCGTGTCTGCAGCGGATTGAATGTGTCCATTGAGAGGTCCATTGTTACGAAATGTGAAAGCGTATCATCTCGCAGGCGAAATCAATTTAAGACATCATCTGTCGCCGAAAGGGCTCGCAATTCTGGTTGGAAATCGTGGAAGCAGTTTAGGCAACAAACCTGTTTAGCGAGGCGACCGGTTTGCGAAAGAAGATAAAAATAACACCGAAGGAAAAAAACGAAAATCTGAGAAAAGGTTCCGCAGCTTAACGAAAATATTTATTTCTGTAAAGAGCATAAGAATTGGGAGAATCTGTTGAAAATAATATAATCATCATTGTCAGAATTGAAGAAATGAGAAAAGCACTCGATTGGATGGAAATCAAAAAAATACTTATTTATAACGTTCTCATATTTATGCATAAAATTTTCAATAACAAAATGACAAAATATTTTTTTAACAAAATTATTGCAAATAGTGATGTACATACATGTAACACCCGAAATAGGAATAGAATAAGATAACCATATAAGAAAAAAGTATATACACAGAATTGTCTAATGTACAGAGACTTAAAAATAAAATATACGATGAGATGCCAGAAAAAAGAAGATTATAAAGAAGATGAATGAATTTAAAAACAAATGCTATAATTATTGTAAAAATAGTATAGAATTGTAGAGCATAAGATGTATTATTAATTATAGATTGTACCATAGATTAGATTAGATGTAAATGTAAATATGTAAGTTATTATGGACAGTATATTAGTAATAGATTTAAGAATGTAAAGAGTTAAATACTAGTTAATATACAATTGTTATATTAACTAACTTAAGAAATATATAAAAAAAAGAATAATATAATCAAATGTTCGTCAAATATTTTTAACTCCCTTTCTTTTAACTCGTAGCTTCTGCTTGTCTGCCGAAAAAACCTTGGATCGATTTTTAACCCTCTTCCCGTGATCCAATCGAGCTGAAACTTTGCAGGCAGACTCGTAACGACGATAAAAATGATCTAACAAATTTTCGTTTAAAAAATTAAATTATAGTATAATTTTGGATTTTTCGAAATTTTAACCGTTTTTTCAAATTGGAAACGGTATAAATGAGAAAGGAGCCCGACGCGTGGGAAGACGCGAAACCTGTTTCAACTATTCTGACTCGAGCCATGGGTTCTATCAGACGCTTTCGCCGACGCCGTGCCTCCCTATACCAATTATTGCGTTTTCAATATTCTATAAGTTTTAAGGATAATAATATACATGGAATAGATTTTCCACATGAACTTAAAGCAAGAGGAATATGTTGATAGAATATCGAATTGGATACAATACAAATGAGAAAGGGAGTATGATAAAAACTTGGTTTTTATAGGTTAATTTTTTTTTGTTAAACTTATGCTTGTTGAATCGTGATTATTGGCGACTTTTGTCGACATTTGGACTGCTCACGTTAACAGTAGGTACCTGCGTTACCAGCGTGGAACCCAGTAGGCTGTTGGAATGTGAAAATTCCGTTGCATGTAAGCCGGAACGAAATATTATGTTACACATACCTCGGCGAAAAAAACACTATATGTAAGTACTCCTTCCTACCTGAATAGGTTCATCAAGTTCTCGATTAACAGATAACTGGTTAACTAGATTGACTAAACATCACTATTTTTGGATACGTTTAGCCAAATTTTGTCCGAAAATTTTCTGGTTTGGGTCTTCTGGGTTATTATGCCGTGTTGTTACGACCTTTCTGGCCGACGTTTCGAATCCCATTGCAGGGTCCATCATCGGGGCTTTTTTTCGTTGGAACACATCAGCTCCGATGATGGACCCTGCAATGGGATTCGAAACGTCGAAAGGTCGTAATAACACGGCATAATACCCCAGAAGACCCAAACCAGAAGATTCTGAGTGGCTGTGAAAACCTAACATCATTCTTTGTCCGAAAATGCCCGACTTACGCGAATCTTACTATTTGTCAGATTAGTTTCTGAACATCTACAAATTAACGATTAATAAAACACGTCAGCAAATTAACGATTAATAAAACATGTCAGCAAATTAACGATTAATAAAATACGTCAGCAATCTAACCAAGGATTACGATTCCGGGCGAGTTTAAAGTATTTATGGATTTAAGTATTAGTCTGTATTACCCAGAAAATTTAGAGATTAATATTTTGGATAAATTTCGAGGTACCAAAATGAGATCAAGACCAAATGATGAGAAACTCAATGCTTCGCTACTGTATTGAGAATTTTATTTTTAATGAAAAACAAATTTGCTATTGAGTTGTTGCTTGTATAATGCATTATTTTTCTTTGGTAGAAAGCAATAACTATGTGGTTTGACATATTAAAATAAATAAAAACACTTTACTTTGTATTACACCACGATTTATTGCCGTGCCAACCGGTTTCCCTTAAACTCAAGCTTCATCAGGGCAACTCAAAAAGTCAGTCAACACTAATAGTGAAATACTAAATAATCAATTATGTTTATCCAACAGTCCTATACTAAATATTTTTCCCATATAAATCCTACTAATTTCTCACATACCTTTCCCTTTCCTTTTCACTCTCCTAGAGTTCAATCTTTTGTTGTAATTTAGCTCTTTCTAGTCCATATGCTGGTCTGTCTATCTTTTATTATTATGTAATTTTATATTATGTTCTCTTTCATAATTACTGGTATATTGTTGTCTCACTTTTTTGTAATTTGTCTCTCTATCTCTCTATATGTTGTCATTATCGTGTAATTTTATATTATGTCTCTTTCATATGTACTCGTATATTGTTGTCTCTCTTTTTTCTATGTAATTTTATATTTTGTCTCCCCCATTATGTATATATAAGTGCACTGCTTTGTATTTATTGTTTAGTTATTAAGTTGCCCTGATGAAGCTTAAGTTTAAGCGAAACCGGTTGGCACGACAATAAATCCTGGTCTAATACAAAGTAAAGTGCATTATTTTTCGTTCAAAGATATCAATCTTCCTTGAATACAAATATCGTTCAAAAATTCTTTTTTTTCTGTACCCTCTATCTATTAAGTGCTGTTGGCAACCACGCTATGCAGACCGTCATTAAATTATAATTTTAGCGAAGAGGAGGTACCTCCACTTTGGATTTCAAAACATTACAGTTGACCTTGTCCTAGGCCACTCTCAAGGTGTCGAACTGAACGTACTTCCATATAACTGAATGAAATAGGTTGGACTTGTAAGATTATTGCGTAAGCTTGTACAATGAACGATTTTAGGAAACGAGTTTAAGAGGCATAGGTACACTAGTGATATTCGAGGACCAGTTTATAATTGTTGCTCTAACACTGGCATAAATACTTTTCTTGGGCTAAATGTAAGATAATGGTCCCATTGCATATACAACGAAAATGAGTATTTCACTATATTATTGAATGTGCTAATAACAAAATGAAAGATAATTTACGTTTAAATAGTAAGTATTAAATAAGATATTACACTTTAAAGTTCCGAAAAATGCACTGCATATTTTGACATTTCATAGGCAATATATGAGGTTAGGTTAGGTTATTAGGTTTGCTTAGGTTAGGTTATTAGGTTTGGTTTGTTTAATTTAAATTACGATTATTTTAGTTAGATTAAATTAACAGGACGTTAAATTATATAGTGAAATACTTATTTTCATTGTATGAACAACAGGACCATCATCTTGGATTATTCCCTTTTCTTGCTTCAGATGTGATATTCTAAGAATGGTCAATTTCTTAAAAATTATTTTGACATTGTTTTCTGCAATTTTCTTGGTGGGGGGCAGCAGTATTCAGTAGTACTGACTTAAGGTTGAAGATGGATGACTTGGCAAAGTTAGAATAACTCTAATAGACGAGGTACTGAAATACAAAGAAACTATTGAAGATAGTCCAATAAAAATCTTCAACTTACAAATACATCAGGAGACCACGGAAACAATGATGAAAAATTCCAATTTTCCACCCTTTCAGAAAAGTATAGTTACTATTTGTTTCCAAACCACACAATTTTTGAAGATCTGCACAAGTAACCTATGATGCAAATACGAGTATTATTGATTTATAATATGACCGCTCATAGCCCTCGTTCATGCGAACTACAATGTTACTGAAAAGTAATAATTCAAACTTCTTTAGTGTAATAGATCTGAGGAACGTATGTCGCGACGCCAGAAAGAGACTGCATGACAGAGAGAGAGAATGTATAAAAAGGCGCGTGAATGTCGAGTCGAGCCTCTTTTACTACCATTGCTATCGAGACCGCATCTTACTGTATAAACGATTGTCTAAACCATAATTGTTACCGAATAAATACTTACGAGAACAAAGTCTTTACTTGGAGCAACCTCATCCCGAAATAAGATTATTACATTTAGTTACATACAGCATTTAAATTTGAGATTTAACCAACGTTCTAATGTCTACCAGAAGATTTAAAATCGTAACATAGTTAATTGGTCTTGTATTTAGTAACTTTGTTTTTTGTAACCTTGACAGAAATCTCGTGATTTTCATCAAGCGATGCTCAAATGTATGCGAGATACACATACATACTGTAACGTATCCACCTGCACACCTAAGCTAAATACCTAACTATAAAGTTTAATAATATAAGTTTTACGAAAAGCCCAAAGCTTGAGACTTTAAGCTACCGAATTAAGCTTTATTACGACTTTTGTGACTTTTAAGCACACACTTTATGCTTTAAGCTTCTAGATAAAACTTAAGTCGAACTTAGAATTTCGGAAGTATATTTACATGAAAGCTAATATTTTTTTTTTTTTTTTTAAGAATTTATATTTTCAAAATTGGCCAGTCGTGATCTATCTAGTGGCTAGGAAAATTCCCCCTCCGTTGTGTCCGTAGCTATCCAAAATTCTTTTGATATGTGGTGAGATTCGTATTCTTATTAACGCGACTAGACTAATATAGATCGAATTCTTACCTAACTATGGAAATAACAAACGCACGTAACTAATCCGTACTCGTCCTTCTAGAAACCGCTCTAGAACTCTACAGTTTCGCCTATACGAGAGATAGCCGATATCGTCCACGTCCGGAGTTGGCCTAAAAGCCAATTATATGCGGCGTAGCCTAGGAATAAACGCTAGTAGCAAAACTCCCTTACATTGAACCGCCATAACTATAATACCATCGGGGTTAAAATACTGTAATATAAAACAATACGATCGTTGCCAAGTTAACGGCATACGCTAAAGATCCCGCCCGCATTGATTATCAACATCTCATAATAGCAGCTTAGAACAATGTCAGCACAACCACGTGCGGCACCCATTTATGACAGATTTACAAGATATAATAGCATACGTTATATTCAAAACACAAGTAAGAAACCTACCAACAGCGCATCCCACGTTGTCCGATCTGCTCAATCTGTTCATAGTACATAGTGGAAAGAGTAAACATATATTCATAACAACTAGGCGCAACAGAGGCTCAGGGAAAGCTTTGTCTGACATTATCGCAGCCCGAGATTCTAAGGGAATGGAAGATACAGATTTGTAAGTGAAATTTAAGAAGTGTCTAAACACTTCTGTTCAAACGTGGATTTTAGATGCCCCCCCCCCCCCTGTAGGGGGGAGGGGGATGCGGCCCCAGAGCATCGCCGCATCCGGTGGTTAACTCCTGTTTAGACATAACCTCCCACACTAAGCTGCAGACCAAGATCAAGCCGAGACTCTATTGCTCCTGCTGGAATCCCCCGAAGTCCTCGCTTCCCGGCGACAAACATATCAGGAAGAAATCCCGCGTCTGATATTAAGGTTTGTATATTGTCCCGCGGGGCAGTCAAATTGACTGGTGTATATGATGAGGATCCCACGTTGCGGCTACATGAGCCGGATTATTATGATGTTTACTGCTGATTAAAGGGCTGAATGAACTAACTGGGTGACTGGAAAAGACTCTCCCTTGAGCGCGTCAGTCAGAGCCATGTTAGCATCGCCAAATATAGTTGATGTGATTGATCCCACGGTGTAGTCGTATTGACTAGAGATATTAAATGATGGTAAAACAGCATGATTATTACAGTTGATTGTGTAGTTCCTGATATGTTTCTCGCTGGCCGGGAAAGGAGAACCCCGAAGGTCTCTGTATACAGCAAGTTAGAAAAGGTGGTGAATGATGAGTATGATGGTGTTAGTAATGTCATCGCGCGCCTGAATGCGGTCCCGATCATAAAAATTGATTGTTAAACTGCTAACAGATCTCGTTCATTAAAGCGGCCCCGAGCATAAGTATTGACTGTCGAACTGCTACCCGCATCTTATAATTTCTCGTTCATGAGGAACGTCCTATCTCGTCCTTGAGTACGGAGTTATTACATTCACATACATTCATAACCAGAGCCCGAGCTCGTCGAGCCAAGGGGAGTGAA
>JADDOH010025050.1:0-85153 GCA_016648135.1 Agrypnia vestita | reverse complement strand
CGGTACGTCTCTAGGGGTCGCCCGTACACAGGGCCGGCCCGTTCAAATAGGCAAACTAGGCGATAGTCTAGGGCGCTCGTATTTGGGGGGCGGCACCGGCCTAGCGAACGGATAGTCAGCGTCAAGATCATGTAAATCGGTCGAATGGTTTGAACTCGCGGCCGCCGCCCGAACCGAAGCACAGTGGGTCGAAACCGTAATTTGAGGGACTTAGGGACCAACTTTCTTTTTTTACTTTTTTCTTTATGCCGATGGATAGAGCTCATTAACCTTATCAATAGTTGTCCTATGAAACTTTTTCCTAAACTTTATAGTTTGAGCAAAAAAGTTTTGTATTTTTTGTATGGAGCGGATCAAATAAAATTAAATTTCTGCTAAGTGGTGACTAACCCCGTTTTGAAACCTTTTTTTTCTTATACCTTGTCTAGTCTACCATCGTTTGATGCTATGAGCGTGTACATAAACTTGCTACTCTACCAGATAAATGGATCGAAAAAATAAAAAACGTATATATTTATAATATTATTTTTTATTTTAGTAATTTCTTTTATGTCAAACCAAATATGAAATAGTGAGTAAAAGTACATAATAACTCAAATAATCAACAAAAAACGAACATAATTATACTAAAAACTAAATGAAAACTTAATAATACAACAGCAAACATATTTTTTTACAAATTGTAGATAGTAGTTTTACGATATATGTACAGGCTGTACCAGAGCTAGCAGCAAAAACTTGGCAGGTAGATTCCTGACTATGTTATGAGTCTAAAATGTTCAAGCAACCATGACCTAATATCAATAGTTATGGAGATTTTTATATTCGTAACTTCATTTAAGTCAAACTAAATATGAAATAGTAAGTAAAAGTATTATAGTATTAATATTATTATTATACATTCTAAAATCAAACTCACCGCTCGACGCTCTTCACCCTACCCGGCGCGGCGAATACGAACGCGAACAAACAAATAAATAATCGATCGATAATAATGATAAATATTATTAATGAATTATGCATACCTAATTAGCGGTCACCCGGTCGCGGGTCGCGGGTCGCGGATCGCCCGGAAGTCCGCACGTGTCGGTGGGTAGGTACATGTCGAGACAAGTTTGCACCCGCACACATGGCCGGCCGCTCTCCGGGGTTCGTTTTTATTATCATTGTCACGTTAAATTATTTTACAATTGCGGGGACATTTTACATTTTACATTTTTACTGACACGTTTATTGCACATTTTAACGCACACTTTTTGCCGCTTTCTCTTCATCTATAATAATAAATAGAAACAAAATCTTTTGAAAATAATTCGGTCAGTTTTTTTTCTTTAAATATATCGCTTGTGTCTATTACCATCACGTTTTAAATTCCAATGAAAAAAAAAAACTAAATATATTTAAAAAATTTCACTTATTATTATAAGTTCATAAAACCTTACGAAGAAAAGGAAGAAGAATTGATTTCGAAAAGATTGATGTATTCAAAAATGTGTAGAATACTTAATTACCTACTATCATCATTTTAAATATCTTTAATATTCGAAAAATTCATTGAGATATTATTTAAAAGGAGTGCCGATCACTCTCTTATTCATATAATATATATACAAGTAATGCAAAACACTCTTTATTATTTTAAAATATCAAATTATCTCAAGATCTCATAGATATGTACTGAAAAAACGAAATTATGTTTGCCGCCATTTCAAGTGATCGATCGCTATCAAAAGTTAGGTGTCGATAATTATTATGCGCGAAATATTGAAGTCGACCTACCTGTCTCAGATGACAAAACGGCTGATTTTAATAAAAACGGGTAAAATTTTCATAAAAATCAATAATAAACATAATACATGTGACATTTCATATGACAGATTCTCCGCTGTGCTAAACCAAATAAAAAATAAAACTATATAAAAATCAACAATAAAACCAATACAGGTAGACCAAAAACTAACTAAATGAACATTTAATAGTACAACAGCAAACTTCACTATTTTTTACAATTGTAGATAGTAGTTTTATACGAGATATTGTTCAAATATAAGAGCTAGATGGGAACGAAGTAGTCGTATTTAACCCAGTTTATAAGGAAAAATTGTGATTGGTTAGAAAATGAAATAAGCTGGCCCGATGAAATCATCTCTGAAGCTGTGAATGTTGAACAGGAATTACAAATTACGGTTTCGACCCACTGTGCGGCGGCCTGATAACGTCACGGAATATTTAAAATTTGAATTACTCCGTCGGTAGGTATAATAGGTACTTCAATACGAATTTCGAAAATTTATGACAATTGGTTCACAGACGACAGCACACTTCGGTTTTTTGGGAAGAAATCAAATAATAAAGAGATATTTTTAGAGATTTTTGACATCGATATTTGTCTAGGCATGTTTCATTTTCAGTCAATCAATTATTTAATTACGTGATGGTAAACTTAATTTACAAAGAGAGGGAGTAAAATATAAACTTGGTTTTTATGGGTTAGTTTTTTAACAATACTTTCTTATTGATTGTGTCATTTGTATTACACTTCATAGGTACAAAATAAAAAATTTTATATGTGAATATCTCAGAAACATGACGCTTTAGGATTTTATGACCGAATAGTTTTATGTTTGTATGAAAGTCCTCTATCGATTTATATACATTTAATTTGTGGCTAAGATTTTTTATAAAATGGCGGCGAATATGCAAACTTTGTATGGGAGAGGTTACAACCCCTTTAAGATTTTTTGCAATAGGGAGATCATACTAATGCCTTAAATTCTCTAGTATCATATCACCTCAAGCTCTCGGTAAAATAATTCCAGAGACGTGTGATGCCTTTTGTTTCATGTTCTGCGAAAAGATTACCTGTAAATACCTACCTAATAAAATAGTTTTGTTTAAAATATTCATTTATTTAGATTTTAATACTTACGATCGCCAAATTTTGATTTCAGTTTTGCGATCAGGGCACTTAACTACACCAGGATACCTACTTATTTTTAAGAAAATCGAGTGAGGCCATAAAATAAAGTTTAGCCTTTATTTATAGTTAAATCTGAAGAGAAAAATACGAATCAAAATTATAAAATATGTTTTAAAAAATATTACCAATTAATTTATATGAATAATTTTATAACCATATTCATATTGGCATCAGGCTCCAATTCTTTTAGTTTTTGCAGCAATTTTGGGTCGATCGTGGTATTTTTTATGCGCTAAAGATACGGTTCCAATTTATAAACTTCGATTTCTTTACAACGCTTAAGACTTTTCATTTAAAAAACATTGCACCCAACATAACCTCTTCCTGTCACAGCTACGACATCACATAATAGAGAGATACTGAGAGCATAGAATAGAGAATATAAACTGAGAGCGCCACACACGCACAGATTTGTCAGCCGCGGCCGCACAGACAAAAAGTATAGAATTTCAATTCTTCTGCGGTCACCTGTACAGGTCTGGAAACCTCCACCCGCGAACACCACACACGCTGCGGTACGTATCTAGATGTCGACCGAACAGATGTACCTCTACGGTCTACCGGAGCGTATATGGCCGCCTTAAGCCATCTCTTCCCTACTTGCGCGGCAGGCCCGGACTCTTTGGTGAGACCGTGGAGGTTAATTCTCACATATTCTTCAGTATTTACAATAAAATACCAAAAGAGATAACAGATAAAACCAAGTATCAACTGACTGTATGGTTAGTGGGATTAATTCGACAGCAATTTGAAACTATTATTAAATACAATAACGCATTTTATAACAACTCGCCGCATCTCAGAAGAAAAAACATCAAATAACAATGCCAAAAAAATTTTAATGTTAAAAATTGTTTTACAGATAACCTATGTAAATCATACTGTCAGGAACTATGGGAACATATTACTGAACACATATTTCAATACATATTTCATAATATAAGTACACATGTATTTCAATCCCTAGTGTAATAAGAAGCAAAAACATACAATAAACTGTCTCCTTTCTTTCTTGTTATTAAATTTATGAGTATTATCTTACCTAAATTATAAATAACATGCAGAAAATTTATTGTATGTAAAATTGTTTGTTTAAATATGTATATGTTATTGACACTGATTCCTCGACAACGGATGAAAAAAAACTGTTTCTTCATCATTGAATATTTATTTTAATTGTGTTTTCATATTGGTATGTATTTATTTTGTATAATAACTGTTGTAAATAAATCTGTGTTGTAGTTACTGTGTAATTCAGTATTAATGAATAATAATATCAACCAGTGGCGTGCAGCGCATTCAAGCAAAAAAGCTGTGCATTAGTAAAGATTCTGAGAAACAAATATTAATTAAATAATCCTTATCTTAAGAAGAAGTTGATTTAAAATTCTAGCCGTAATTCGTCCTACGGCTAGAAGTTTTATTTCCGACTTTTCTGTGCTTAACTTCATGTCAATTCTTCATTTATTTCGCCAACCAATTTGTTCCACAGATATAGTCAAGTCGAGAAAAAAACCGTGTATTTTTGCGAGTTTTGTGTAGTAGCGTCCTTCTTCGAAAGGTCCTATGCTAGGCGCATGTCATGCAGAAATTTTACAAATTCCACCCAAAACTTTCGGTGTAAATTTTATGTCCTTTCTATGGTAAATGTAAATACTAATACGACAAATATCATCTGTCATCTGTCATATCATAATGATATCATAAAATATTTGATTTATTTTTGTGAAAAGAAACGTATATCTAAAATTAGTATTGTTCCCGATTTAATTATATATAAATCGTCTTCGAAATATATTGAAATTTTTCGCCGTATTAGCTGTACCCATATAAAATATTTATTTAGGAAATATTAATTTACAGTACTTCTTTTATAGTGCAGTTATTTTTGTGGGTTGAAAGAACTCAAAATAGTTCATTATATATAGTTAATTTTTTTTAAAATGTATATACCTTATAGGTATATGCGTATATATTAGGTCCTTACATATGAAATTGGCGTTTACAGGAACATAAAGCCGATTTTTTTTTATTATAATATATTTATTTGATCAAAGTATGTACCATTGCTATCTATGCACTTTTACCATCTCATAGGTAGTTCATCGATCCCTTTACTAAAAAAACCATTCGGACGGGAATCAATAAAATCTTTGAAGGCGGTTTGGACTGCCCCATCGGAGTTGAATTTTTTCCTTTGCAAGAAGTTATCCAAATTTCGAAAAAAATGGTAATCTGTTGGGGCAAGGTCCGTAGAGTACGGTGGATGTCTTAGACATTCCAATTGAAGCTCCTCTAATTTGGTAGCCGTCTGTTGTGCAGTGTGTGGTCTAGCGTTATCATGAAGCAGCAGTGGCCTAGAGCGATTAACCAGCCTCGGATGTTTAGCAGCTAGCTTTTCCATCATGGTTTGCAGTTGCTGACAATAGACACCTGCCGTAATCGTCTGGCCAGATTTAAGAAAACTGTAGTGAACGACACCAGCACTAGTCCACCAAACGCTCACAAGTAACTTTTTGGAGTCAATTTTCGCTTGGGGCATGGTTTGACTGGTTCGGCAGGGTTCAGCCATTGCGATGAGCGCTTCCGATCATCGTACAGGATCCACTTTTCATCACAGGTAATGATTCGATTTAAAATCCCTTCATTATTGTGTCGGTTGAGTAATGCAACGCAGCAGTCAACGCGCGTTTGTTGATTTGCTTTACTCAATTCGTGAGGTACCCACCTTTCAAGCTTTTTCACCTTACCAATTTGCTTCAAGTGGATTAAAACAGTTTTATCACTAACACCGCAGCCTGCAGCTAACTCGGATGTGGTTTGCGATGGATCCGCTTCCACAATAGCCTTCAATTCTTCATTATCAACTTTGGTCTCCGGCCGTCCACGGGGCTTGTTCTGCAGGTCGAAATTTACAGAACGAAAACGTTGGAACCAAAAACGCACTGTGTTTTCTTTTGCGGCACCGTCGCCATACACATCATTAATCCTTCGAGCCGTTTCTGCAGCACTGGTGCCACGGTGGAACTCGTACTTGTAAATAACGCGATATTTCAAGTTTTTCATTTTGTAAACTGAGTGACGCAAAGAAAAAAAACAATTGAGGAAAAAACAAATGAATTTTAATTTTCAAAACACAAATACATGAGTAAATAGCTGTATAAATTTGGATTTGGAATTCCTAACCAAAGAGAAGATATTTGAGATCAAATTTGCCAGTACGGCAAAACGCCAATTTCATATGTAAGGACCTAATATATATTTCTAATATAGGTATATAGTCGGTCACAGCATAACCTAAGATTATACCCACTGCACGCCACTGATATCAACTATCCTGATTGTTCCAGCCTCGAGCCGATTTATCTGTTTCATCCTCGTAGCCATCGATGTCAGAAATGGGTATAGAAAACTAGATACTTTTCAGATCTAGAAGGTCTTACATTTATTCTAGACTAACAAACTGAAAAGTCTCGTCTCATTTCACCGGCTTTTTAGAGAAAATTTTTCACTACTTCATAGACCCTTCCGGAAGCAGCCTTCATACTTGAAACAGATTTTCACATTCCTTGAGCCGAAGACAGGCCCGCTTATTGCTTACTGTCGACATAAGTCAACACCAACTGCCGGTTGTATCAACTTGGTTCATGCTAATCTTTTGTTTAAACCAATGATTATCGCATTTTCCACCAATCACACAACCCTTTTTAGTAAAAAACATATTTTTACGAAAGATTACGACAAACCAAGTTAATAAAACCAGTCCTACTGTTTAAAAATCCTTCAAATTAGTTTATTAACACTTCCCTAATATTTTATTTACAATTATTAATCCTTCCAATTAGTTTATTAAATTTCCCTAATATTTTATTTACAATTATAAAAGGTAACATGAAATACGGCTTAAATAGTAGTTACAGACTGACGTTTCCCTTATATGCAGACGAAATAAAACAACTACAAATGAGAATAATAAAAAGTAGAGCTAATATAAAAAACTAACCCATAAAAACCAAGTTTTTACAATACTCCCTTTCTCATTTTCGGGTTTCGTGTCTACCAGATGCGTCGAAATATTTTCATACAACTTATTCAGTTGCATGAAAAAACCATTAAAAATTTGAAATATCCAAAATTATACTATAATTATTAATTTTTTTAACAAAAATTTGATAGATCTTCTTGATCGTCGCCACGAGTCTGCTTGCAAAGTTTCAGATCGATTGGATCACGGAAAAAGGTTTAAAAATCGATCCAAAGTTTTTTCTTCAGACAAGCAAACAATCAGACGCCACGAGTTAAAAGAAAGGGAGTAAAAAAACACAAAGAAGCATGTAAGGAGCAAACTGACAATCTATTCAAAATTTCTAAAATCTTACAGTAGAAACATCTGGAAGAATATGAGATGGATAGATTCAAAACACTTATACAACAAAATTATATAGCACGACAAATAGCGAATACGAAACTAAAAATAGAAAAACAAATAATTTTTACAGAGTTAGGACCAAAGAGTATGTGACTTCAAAATTATCCAATAAACTTTATAATATAAACACGACAGAATAAAAATTAATCCGGACACAAAATATAGAAAAGTTATTAAAGAAATACTACAGTGAACACCGAAAAGTAGTGACAACTTATTTGTTATATTTTAATATAGGGAGTATAATATTATTCTTTAAGGACCATTGAGTAATGTCTTCAAGAATTATAATATATACAGTAGAGACTCGACTATCCGAACCTCAGTTATACAGAGTCGCGATTAACCGGATTATCAACAGCGACCAAATAACTTTGTGGGTACTTTAATCCGTGCATGCACCGACATGTCGCAACTGTGTTTGCGCCCCGCACAATCGCTGTCCACGCATTTCATTATTGTTTTTGAGTTAGGTACAATCATTACTCAGCTGCGTTGCATCGTGTCACATCTGTGCTTAAAAATGCCAAGGCGTAAGAGAGTGATGTTATCATTTAAAAATAAAATAAATATTATTGATTCATTAAAAAAAGGAAAAGTTAAATGATAAGACTGGTGTAGGTACTACCACGATAAGTGATATTAAGAAAACGTTTTTAATAAACACCTAGAATTATGTCTACGCGGGGGAGGTAAGTTATCTTTCTAGAATTAATAATACATATGTACTCAAATTGCTTTTCTTCATACATTCAGTTATCCGGATTTTCGATTATCCAAATGCCTTACGACGATAATTAGTCCGGTTAATCGAGTCTATACTGTAGTACTGCAATGCATTCTTGTATACAAACTGCAATACAGTTTTGCAAGATGATATATCGCTGTACATATGATATATGTACATAGATCATAATTAACTCTTAAAAACTGTGCTAAAAAAAAACTTTGGGGACGGTGGAGTAACACAGCGTTACCTGATTAAAAATCGGCATAGTTTTTAATATGTGATAAAATATACATATATACAATACAGATAAGACTTTTTAAAGGTCCCTTTATATAATTATGTAAGGTAAATATACATATTTGCATTATTTTAGTAAATTACTATAAAATCATGGCAAATCGAATTTGCGTGCGCTCCCGCCGACGTTTCAATAGCAACTGAATACAACGACGCGGTCGCCTGCTCGCTTCAGTCGCATGCACTCCGTCTTTGTCTAGCACGTGTTACCCGACTCTATCGCACTCTTTCTATATTGTTTTTGGTTTTGCGGAAACCCAAGCAACCGCCATCTCTGTCCTACATGAAATATATGGTATTGTCGTGCTCTTTCTTGCTCGATTTAACTGCGATGCACAATATACTGCTCTCTCTTACACACTGGCCGAAAATACGAGAGTAATGAATAAATATTTTTTAATTAAAAAATCCGTACATTCCTAACAGTTTAATTTAGTAATTTTGGTGTGAAAATGTCTATTCGATGATTACAAAAAATGTGACGTTTTAGTTTTCGTAAATAAGCTAGATATTTCATATTTTGTATGACAGGTAGACCTACGTTACATCACCGACACACAGGAGTTAATAAACAATAAAAAAAATGATTTTGTATATTTTTCACTTTACAAAGAACAACTTATCAATGAAATTTGGAATTAAATTAAAGTAAACAATCAAAAGCCGAATGCGTTTTTCATTATTTCATACAATATGAAAATTGCTAAATTAAACTTCTTATAGTATAGTAGGTATTCATAAATTGTGGTTATACACGTCACAGTCCTGATTGGCCAGTTAAAAGTGTTGTCATGCGGGTGGCAGTTGATTCGCCGGGGATGTCGTCACCGGCGGCCAATGAACGGATCGGTTGGTGTCGACATCTTTTGGCTTTTAAGACGCTTCGTCGCTACGACGGGGGTTCAGATTCCTCTCAGTATCATTGTACCTAGTTGCATATAAATAAAGTGAAGTGGCATCGCTGTCACTCGAAGTATTTACTAATTAATTATTACCCGCCTGACCCAGTACGAGTACATCACACTTGGCACAGTCGAAAGTTAAGAATCTACGTTCGTATTTGACAGTATAAGTGAATTATCGAGTGAAGTTCTGAGAGCGGGAAGAAGATGTTTTTATATTCGTATGGCGACTGACAATAGCGAGACAAGAAAGGACGTCGATCCCGAACCGGAAGGTTGTCCAGCGTCTAGAGCAGGCGTTGGAAAGGTCAGAACTGCGGGACAGTTTTGGACCTGGATCGGACGTCGAGATTATCGAGAGAAGACGAGTGCAGTGGACGGATGTGGAAGGGCAAGGCCTTTCACCCCGAGGACTGCCGGTGGAGCGCACAATATCAGGAGGGATCTGAACCGGAAGGATGATGGCCTGCGTCTAGGAGAAGCGTAGGAACGGTCAAAACTGCGGGAAAGTTTTCAGACTAGGAGTGGACGTCGATCCCGAACCGGAAGGAGGTTGTCCTGCGTCTAGAGCAGACGTTGGAAAGGTCAAAACTGTGAAACAGTTTTTGGACCTGGATTGCACTTCAAGAATATCCGCGAGGGAGATTCAATAGTGGATGGAGTGGAGGGTAAGGCCTTTCACTCAGCGGACGGCCGAGTCAGCTTTGGATCAAAATAGTGTTGAAAGGAGGAACGGATTCCCTTGTGACTAGTGCAAATTGAGTCACTAAATAGTGTTAGTAAAAAATAAGGACGGATTCCTTTGTGTCTAGTGTAAATTGAATGACTAAATGACCAGGACAAGAATATCTGTATTTGTATTATAAAAAAATATTATGAATGTGTATTGTACGAAGATAATGTTTAAATGGAATATTGTATTGTATGATGAGTTAGGAATGTATTAAAAATTGTATAAGAGGGTTTTAGTGGAATCAATAACCGCCTGAATGACATTTCTGAAGCGGGGGGAAGATATAGTATAGTAGGTATTCATAAATTGTGGTTATACACGTCACAGTCCTGATTGGCCAGTTAAAAGTGTTGTCATGCGAGCGGCAGTTGATTCGCCGGGGATGTCGTCACCGGCGGCCAATGAACGGATCGGTTGGTGTCGACATCTTTTGGCTTTTAAGACGAGTCGTCGCTACGACGGGGGTTCAGATTCCTCGCAGTATTATTGTACCTAGTTGCTGTCAGTCATACATATAAATAAAGTGAAGTGGCATCGCTGTCACTCGAAGTATATACTAATTAATTATTACCCGCCTGACCCAGTACGCGTACATCACACTTCTAAATAGCTAAGACGATAATTTATCTTAACTTTTTCGTTGCCCGGTCGGTAAAGAAGACATAAATATATTCTAGGGTGATAACTACTACTATTTCTGCTGCATTACAAGATACTCTTTTGTCAAATAACTGTTGGCATCCAATAACTGTACGGTTTCCCCTGTAATCTTAGGCCGCCGCGTCAAATCGGCAAAACAAATGGATCTTCCGTGTTTGAAAGAAACGTAGCAGCTCAGTATGGGGCTAATCTTAGGCCACAGCCATACTGCGCGGATATTGTTTCAAATTCTTTCTATGTTTCAGAATCTGGAATATTAAAAGAAACAGATTTCAAGAACCAAATCAACCTGAATGTGTGAGTGCCCTTTACATATAAAAGAAGTTCCTCCTGAGTGTGCGCAGACTGTAATGTATTAAATTATATAATTGCAGATATTATTGAAATTTGGAACTGAAAATATTCTTTATCCAGTATGCCTAAGCAAATATTGTTTGAAGATAGATTTACGATTACACAAACACTTGAACTGTGAACATGAAAACAATTTTTCTGCAAAACTACTTAAGCACATGTACCTGTACGCTTGATTACCGATTGAACGAATAGGTACACTGTGAACATGAAAACGGTTTTTCTCCAGTGCGTGAAAGCGAATTTCCTTTTAAGCTTGATTTATTATTGCACGAAAAATTGCAATGTGAATAAGAAAACGGTTTTTCGGTGGGTAAGCGCGTTCTTTTTACTCCCTTTATATTAACTCGTGGCGTCTGCTTGTTTACCGTCAACAAAAACTTTGGATCGATTTTTGACCCTTTTCCTTTTTTCGTTAAAAAAATTAATAATTATAGTATAATTTCTGATTTTTAGAAATTTCATTGTTTTTTTCAAATTGGAATCATTAAAAAAGTTTGATTACGGCGGCCCGATAACGTCACGGAATATTTTCTAAATTTGAAATACTCCGTCGGTATGCATAATAGGTACTTCACTACGAATCTCGACAAATATTTTTAAAATTTAATCTTCAAAGCATGAAGTGTCTTATCAAAGCTCAAAACATCTGACATTTTAGAAATATAATAAATAAACGTAAGTTTAGTGTTATGTTATACGTTTTAATTCGTCTTTAATTGTTGTTATATTTTACAAAGAAAGGGAGTATAATAAAAATTTGGTTATGGGTTACTTTTTTTACACTTGATTTATTATTAGCACCAATAGTTGAGCTATGAACACAACAGTTTGTCTCCAGTGTGTGAAAGCGTATGTCTTTTTAACCTTGATTTGAGATTGCACGAATAACTGCACTGTAAACATGAAAATAGTTTTTCTCCAGTGTGCTTAAGCACATGAACTTTTAATTCTAATTTCCGATTGCACGAATAATTGCACTGTGAACATGAAAATAGTTTTTCTCCAGTGTGCTTAAGCACATGAACTTTTAATTCTGATTTCTGATTGCACGAATAATTGCACTGTGAACATGAAAACCGTTTTTCTCCAGTGTGTAAAAGCGTATGTCTTTTTAAATTTGATTTAATATTGCATGTATAACTACACTGTAAACATGAAAATAGTTTTTCTCCAGTGTGCTTAAGCACATGAACTTTTAATTCTGATTTCCGATTGCACGAATAATTGCACTGTAAACATGAAAATAGTTTTTCTCCAGTGTGCTTAAGCACATGAACTTTTAATTCTGATTTCCGATTGGACGAATAATTGCACTGTGAACATGAAAACCGTTTTTCTCCAGTGTGTAAAAGCGTATGTCTTTTTAAATTTGATTTAATATTGCATGTATAACTACACTGTAAACATGAAAATAGTTTTTCTCCAGTGTGCTTAAGCACATGAACTTTTAATACTGATTTCCGATTGCACGAATAATTGCACTGTGAACATGAAAATAGCTTTTCTCCAGTGTGCTTAAGCACATGAACTTTTAATTCTAATTTCCGATTGCACGAATAATTGCACTGTGAACATGAAAATAGTTTTTCTCCAGTGTGCTTAAGCACATGAACTTTTAATTCTGATTTCCGATTACACGAATAATTGCACTGTGAACATGAAAATAGTTTTTCTCCAGTGTGCTTAAGCACATGAACTTTTAATACTGATTTCCGATTGCACGAATAATTGCACTGTGAACATGAAAATAGTTTTTCTCCAGTGTGCTTAAGCACATGAACTTTTAATTCTGATTTCCGATTGCACGTATAATTGCACTGTGAACATGAAAATAGTTTTTCTCCAGTGTGCTTAAGCACATGAACTTGTAAATCTAAAATCCGATTGCACGCATAATTGCAATGTGAACATGAAAATTTTTTTACTCCAGTGTGTGAAAACGTATGTCTATTTAAGCTTGATTTATCACTGCACGAAAAATCGCAATGTGAACATGAAAACGGTTTTTCTCCAGTATGTGAAAACGTGTGTCTTTTTAGTATTGATTTTTTATTGCACGAATAATTGCACTGTGAACATGAAAATAGTTTTTCTCCAGTGTGCTTAAGCACATGAACTTTTAATTCTAATTTCCGATTGCACGAATAATTGCACTGTGAACATGAAAATAGTTTTTCTCCAGTGTGCTTAAGCACATGAACTTTTAATACTGATTTCCGATTGCACGAATAATTGCACTGTGAACATGAAAATAGTTTTTCTCCAGTGTGCTTAAGCACATGAACTTTTAATTCTGATTTCCGATTGCACAAATAATTGCACCGTAAACATGAAAATAGTTTTTCTCCAGTGTGCTTACGCACATGTTCCTTTAAGCTCGATTTATGATTGCACGAATATTTGCACTGTGAACATGAAAACGGTTTTTCTCCAGTGTGAGAAAGCATATGTCTTTTTAAATACGATTTGTCAATGCATGAATAACTGCACTGCAAACATGAAAATCCCTTTTCTCCAGTATGCCTAAGCATATGTCTCCGAAAGTTTGATTTATGGTTGCACGAATAATTGCACTGCGAACAGGAAAAATAATTCTTTCCAGTATGTGAGACTTCGTGAATTCTCAATGAAGCTTTCTGCTTGTTCCCGTGCGAGGACTGAGAACACGAATACGCCTTCTTACCAGCGGGAGTAAGCGCATTTTTGCTTGAGGATATTTTAGGGTTGGAAATGGTCTCCACTTTCGGCTTCTTTTCAAGGGCAGATGAAGTCATAGTTGGACCATCCGGAAGAAAATCTTGTGTTCTCAACAGATCTGCAATGAAAATATTTTTTGTATGAATAAAATTTTAAATGTTCTAAGTACTTATCTGAATGGCTATATGTATAAGGCTCGAATAATAATGTCATATTTAATGTATTATTTTATGTTTACAGAAGTCTTATGCTCCATTCGTTGGCCCTTGTCTTCGATCAGCTGCAAAATATATAAAAAAACTAATTATCTATGTGCTTGAGGTGGAAATGCACACAATAAGCATGGAAAACGCTGTTACGCTGTGCATCCTATTAATAACAATAACATTAAATAAAAATATGAAAAATAATATGAGACGTATAAGGCAAGGTTCGAACCTCACTCCAGACCAGCAAGAATTGGCCGCCCAGATCGTGAGATTTGAATTTAAGGTATTTTACATTACGGATTATGCGAAAGATATTGTGGAGGATCTAAGTCTGCCCGGGCACTAGTCCCTCGAGCATGCCAATAGACCAATCACGCGTGAGACGAACCACAAATCAGAAGCCCGAAACACCGTGGCGAGGTACCGGCAGGTAACTTCGTAACGTACGCCACTCACTTTACTCCGTCCTTCTTAAATTGCGACTTGGTCTTCAAATAAATCGACAGTCTAAATTGTAAGTACTTCTTTATCACCTGTATCTCCTCCCGCCTTAGCTTGCCACATACATATATCACACTGCATTTGATTCACGTAGTATTCCTTCAGAGCCACACAAGCTATCTAGATTCACGTTTCGACAGACGAACAAGATCTTTCCACAAACACGCAACTTTCATTTCATTTCACTTCAAATTCTATCAAGGCATACATTTTGCGACACAGATAACAAACATCTACCAAAATTTCATCCACTTTTGTGCTACAGAAATAAAACTGATATATAGTGGCTCAATTATCTAAAATTTAGTCAAAAGAATGGGCGTGTTTAGCCACACTGGTGATGAAATAAATTGTAACAACTTTTTGCCAAAAAAATTGTGTATTTTCCACTTTCAAATTACCAATCCTTTTTAAGAAAGCCTTTTCCATAGCAGACAAATTCATTCATTATCGATACCCCTCTATATAAGGCCACTTGGGCTACAACAAACTTGACTTCTCGATAAAAAATATAATTTACTACGCAATAAAAAGTATTGAATTGCATTTTTCTTAATTTATAACGGTGGAGTGGCGGCAGAGGGGGAGGGGATCATCGGGGAAGAGTATCATTTCACATTTTTGAATAAATAGTATTAAATTAAAATTGGAGTGGCCAAAATTTACATCGGTGGGAGGGAATGGGATTAAGGGGAGGGAAGGGATATGGTGCCTATGTTTTCCGCAGGATCGGATCTGGCAAATGGTGTACATTTGTATAAAGAACAGATAGACAGACATTGAGTTTTATAGGTATAGATAATGAAATACAAAAATTGTGTATTTAATTGGACAATTTTATCGGTTATTTGACTATAATTTTACTGTCACTCATTTTTAACCAAAGTTATTTCGATTTCAATAAAAAAGTAAACGGATCTGGTACCACAAAACTATTAATGGTCAACAGGTTTTTCTTAAAAGTTATGAACCTTTCACAAAATATGTCCTCAAATTCAGTGTTCTGATGAGAGGGCAGTGGCGAGCGAATGCGGTAGTTTGGTATTACATTTTGGTTGTAGAAAATAAACTTGTGAATGCGTTGACATATTCTATATAGCTATTAGTATACTGATCCAAGGGAATTAACTCCTGCTAACCAGGGCGCTGATCGGCTCTCCTGGAGTACTCCGAGCACTCCTGCTTGATGTCAGAGTAGGATACATCTATAGCAGAGTAGAGCGCTCCACCGCCTGCTCCGTCATCGCCGCTGTCAGCTGGAGACTCCACATTGCCGGAACCCATTTCTGGAATTAAAATCAATAATTTAGTACAACAGAGCTGGCGAGTTGCCTGTCTCCTGGGCTCAGCTTCATACCAGCTCGGGCTGTAGTTGCATCAAGCAAGTCACCATAAAGTAACCACCGTCCAGATCGGGTGACCAGGCGGACTGCTTATGTCGAGCTGTACTTCCATCTACTGTTCTCCTACAATAGCAACAAAAGCTTCGCTTATTTAATTATGTAGTTATTTACAGAATATGTTTAGCTGCATATGGAAAATATATCAAGAGTTCCAAATATAAGGATGCATGAAAAAAATAATAAATAATAAAAAACAATTTTTAAATTACGTTAATCGATTGGACTGTACTTACGAGCAGGGAGATAAAAATAAAAATAAACAAAAGGAGTCTTTTCGTATTACGCTCTCTCGTATAATTTGTTAATTATAAATGTTTCATATATCTAGCAGAGGGAACAAATAAATTGTTATATTTTTGAACCGTTTAAATATTCACATCATATTTTCGATTCTTATTGAAACAAAAGTGAAAAACGAATAATAAAGATAGCGATCTGTATTTTTATGCAAAATTGGTTCATGCGACGCGCGGTAAGAACTTCCAGCCACCCAAAACATGTTTTTTGCAGAAAACATTTGAGTTCTGATTCATTATGACTAATGTAATATATATATATATATTATATATATATATATATATATGTTATATTCAAGGTTTTCGCGGATAAAAGATGACGAACTTCTTTCTGGGGGAACCCGCGTCAAACAGTCCTGAAAAGGACTTTAAAACTCCCGACGTTATTAAAAAGAACGATGGGACACTCGGTCACACGGTATACAGAAAACCTACACATACTAACAGATACCTAAACGCAAAATCTAATCACAGTCCGGCTCAATTATCATCAGTCATAAATACCCTTGTTACACGCTCAAAACGATTGTCTGATAAAGAAAACATAAATAATGAATTAATTCAATTAAAACACGCGCTGATATCTAACGGTTTTAAATATCTCCTATAAACAAACCTATTAATCGAAACAAAATCATCAAAACTCCGGATTTGCCACCCACGTCGATAGCTTTCCTGCCATATATTAAGGAACTACTGACAAATTAAGCCGTCTCCTAAAGACAAATAATATTAAAACTATTTTTAGAACCGAAAATAAAATATCGTCTTTACTAAGAACCCCCAAAGACAGAATTCCTCTGGAATCACACGGAGTGTATAAAATTCCCTGTTCTTCGTGTGACAAAGTATATGTCGGTCGTTCGAATCGAAAAATATCATCGCGGGTAGCTGAACATAAAGTGGATGTCAAAAATAAGAAGATTACTTCATCTTTAGTGCAGCATGTTTTAACCGAGGGCCACAAAATAGATTTTGATAATGTACGTACCATAGCTAACCTTAATTTAGAATCATCGCGCATTTACCGAGAAGCAATAGAAATTTTCATTCATAAAAATTACATGAACAGCAGAAACGATTCCATAAGAATACCAAATACCTGGACTAATATCTTAGAGACAAACACATGTAATACTGCAATTCATGAAAAAAACCCAACTTTTAAAATTAACCCACAAAATTCAACAATAATAGAAAAACCAATTAGTTAAGTAATTACCCGTTCCCAAAGTCGGCTATTAAACAAATAAATACAAATCAATAATGTTTAGCACCAATAAGGATTTTAATTCACTTTTGTTCTGGCTCTTGCCCCGAACAGTCGGGTTTACTCGTCCAGTTTTGGGCAGGAATCAAAATAAGAAGAATGAGCAGTGTTACCTGTTCGAATCAAAATAAGAAGAATGAGCAGTGTTACCTGTTCGAAACGTCGGGAGTTTAAAAGTCCTTTTCAGGACTGTTTGACGCGGGTTCCCCCAGAAAGTAGTTCGTCATATATATATATATATATATTGCCCAGTCGGGTTTACTAGTCCAGTTTTGGGCAGGACTCAAAATAAGAGGCCCTTGAGAGTGAGCAGTGTTACCTGTTCGAAACGTCGGGAGTTTTAAAGTCCTTTTCAGGACTATTTGACGCGGGTTCCCCCAGGAAATAATTAGGCCCGGTTGTTTCAAGTTCGATCAAAGAAAGCGTAGAGTTTAAACTCAAATTTTTAGAACTTTTTTCAAAAAGGGGTTGTTTCAACTCAGATTAAGCGAAATCTGTCAGAGAATTCTGAGCGGAAATTTTAGATTAAACTCTCGGTCAGAGGCGCACATGCGCACTGCGCAATGTAATTGACATCTGTCAATAAAATATTTTTTTATTAATTTTTCGACATTTTACATACAAAGTGTCGAAATGTACAATATTATGTAGGGTGACACAGGCTTTTCTGACGATCGACTGATCCTACAGTATATCCTTAACAGGAGAAGTAATTTACTTAAACCTCGAACAATACTTTTTTGTCAGAAGAAATTGATTTTTCCGCAACTCTCAATGAATTTTACCGCAGGGCATTGTCGACAATATTTTTTTTCAAGGTTTCTATTTCACTCGGGTTTTGATAATTTTACATTAATATCGATGAAAGGTGCGTAGGTGATGCATCTGGAATACTGTTTCTTGGACTGCGGATAGGGTCATCCATTACCAGAGCAATGGCTCCTCAGACCACATTTTACTCAGCCGAAGAGCACTATAAAAATCAGAAATATATTTGTCGTTATGTCCAAACAAAATATCAAGTTACGACAAACAGTACTAGTTACCAGATTTGGTAATTGCTATATTGTAGGAGACCGGGACTATGCCCTCAAACCATATGTACAGCAATTTTTAATGCTACAATGGGCCTGAAGGCCCAATTTTAATTACGGTCCGATAAGAACACCTAGATTTTAGAGAAACCAGAGAGATGTATTGCGACCTCACCGGGAATCGAACCCGGAATTCTCAGTATGCAGAGCCAGTGACATGACCATTGGACTACGAACTTCGATGTTATTTACCAATGTTGTCGTATAGTATGGTCATGTGGAACTGATGAGCAAAGAAAGAATGGTAAGGAAAATTGTTTGTCGGAGGCAGGAGAAGCAAAGGACGTCCGCGGAATAATAGTAATAAAACAATATATTCGGTGTATGAAACTCTTTTATTTTATTGTATTTTATTTACCTACCTATCTTGTATTTTATATACCTACCTATTAAAAGGAAAATAAATATTTTAATAAAACATACAACTTATAATTAAATTAAGCCAGATCTCTTTTGGCATTATGCCTTTCCAAAACAACTCGTGAATTTTCTGCGCATTCCTTAGATAGTTGGGTTTTGACAATATCTATCTAAACCACATATAATTTATTCTGCATATCAGTCATAGGCTTTGGATTCACTTTTCTTATTACCTGCAAACTAAGAAAAGGTTATAAACAGAAAAACTAAAGAAATACAATACAGATCAAATAAAAGCTTATTGTTCTTGCAAACACTAAATAGGTAGGATAAAATTTAATTTCGTCAATAACTAACCTTCCTGGCGCATTTCATCATATTCTCGAATCTACTTCGAAAATCTGTTGGACAGTACGCATTTAGGCGGGAACAAAGCCACAAAACATTAAATTAGTTGCGTAATGCGGCGTTCCGGACTCATGACGTACGGTATCGAGACAAGGGCTAAAACTACCAGAACAAAAAATCTCCTAAGAATAACTGAGATGAAGACTCTCCGACCCATTGCGGGACTGACAATCCGAGACCGAGTGAGGAATTCCGAAATACGAAGGACCTGTGACGTCGAGGATATTGTCCGATGGGGAAGATCTAGAAGACGTTACTGGAGAGATCATGTGGAGAGAGCTTGTACTGAGAGAGTAGTGAGCATAGCAGCGAACAAGCTGCCGTCTGGTACCAGACTCCCAGGAAGACCGCATAACAGATGGCGAGATAGCTGGACATCTGTATCCCAGGAACAGGCTCCGAGCAATGACAGGACGCAGTCCTAGATGAAGCAGAAGAAGAAGAAGAAGCGTAATGCAGCCCACTAGTCTCCTTTCATCTTCTTGTGGACATCTTCAGTAAAACAGCATTGTTGATTGACGTCATGTATCGAAACATTTGCCTATTATTATGTTATCTATGCATTTGCCTGCTGTCAAATGAAATTTAAATTATGTGTTGCCATATTCAAAATTATTTTGGCGTGCATTTGTCTATGATATTTAGTTTACACAATTGCAACACCCCTAATCCGATTTTGAAAGATTTTTATTTTGAAACAACTTAATTCTGCGAGATTTCGCGTGACCTTGAGGTTAAGCTCAGTTTAACCCAGGATTTCCGCTTACTTTGAAACTTGAAACAACCGGACCTTAGTCATCTTTCACCCGCGAAAACCTTAAATATAACATATAAATATATATTTCATTTATTTAAGGAAACGAGTCCCGTAATATTTAATATAATACGAAATAAATAAATGAAATAAAGAGATACACACAAATATCAAATAATAAAACTGAAAAATTAAATGCTGGGACCTGGATCCGAACCACGGACCTCTGTGTTTCGCGCACAGCGTGTTACCGATTTCACTATACCAGCGACTTAATAAGTCGTCAATATTTGATAGTTATATGGTTCTCTTTGAATTATTAAGTCACTACTCATTTATATTATTGCATTTTTTATATCTATATTATATATTATATATATATATATATATATCAGATATGTGTAAATATAATATTATATGGAATAAAAGTAGTTTCTGGAATATCTCGCGTTTCCTGTAAATGGTCTCCCTGAGAAACCTTGACAATGGCAGGTGATACATATAAAGAAATATATCTAACGTCAACGTTCCCTTAGTTCGTTCAGTAATATGAACTGTTCTAAAAGAACAGTTCCTTCATGAACGACCCACCTCTAAACTGATGTTACCATAGATAAAATATCTCAAACGTCAAAATGTAATTAATAAAATAATAAAATAATTTGAAAACTAGAATCTCATAACTTTTTCGATACTTAAAGCTACTCATTTTTCATTTTTGAAATCCGAGCACTGAATTTCTACCACAGTACATACTCTATAAAGAAATAGCCGCAAGCCGTGAAGCGCAATTAAGCCCATCAATCTTTAACAGCCACTTCGGGTGCGAGCATTTCTCATCACTGAGAATCAATCAATAATGAACCAAATCCTCACCAGTGCGCTGATCCGCCTCCCTGGAGTACTCGGAGCACTCCTGCTTGATGTCGGGGACCCATATTATTTCTAACTCAGTGAGGGGCGCTCCTCCGCCTGCTCCCTCATCGCCGCTCTCGGCTGCAGACCCTGGCTCAGCCTTGACGGCAGGAACACCTCGGTCAGCGCGGTTCATGGTTACTAGTAACTTGCAGCGAGGATGACACGCGATTAGCAAATGGCGACTGTCAAATGACTGCCGACCATAGACACGAGTGGGGCATAGACGAATTATCTTATTAGTTATCGGTAGGTAGGCCGTTTAAGAATTTGAGGTCCCTCCCATTCTTCATTTCAATAAAACGTGTCATGTTCAGCTCAAGACACGCTGGATCAGAGATTACCTGGGAATTCAAAGAAAAAAAATAATTATAATATTTATCTTTTAACTCATTGTCTATACCAATGGTTCGCCAACTGCGGCTCTTTGGTCCCTCGAGTGCGGCTCGGCCGCAAATGTGCGACACCGACACCCTGCTCACTCGGTCGGTTGGTCCCACAGTCATAGAATGAAAAAAGATATGCCTTGAATCATTCTTAGAACGGGATACAATATCGCCTTTTAAACAAAACGTAAAAAAAAAAAACATCTAGGAACGAAGTATCGATACTCGGTATTAAATATACTAGCGTCACGTCACTAGCGTTGATCGCGACCTTATAATATGTAATGCTCCTATATTGCTAGCAGGGTCTGGAAATAGGCGAAATCACTTCAGTGCAGAAATATAATACCTTGATGCGTTCGCGACCTGCATGTGACGTTCCGCATCGCGTCCTTTTTAAATTAGAAGATAAGTTTTATTTTTAAATATGTTTAAGTGATTTTAAATTTCGCGCAGTACCACGGGTTGCCACCCTGCACCGCCAGGGGTTGGTAGTGGTTCCAGCGTTTCCTTCAGTTTAAACTGCTTTTTATCAAATGTATTTTGTATTGTTTTTGGTAGGCTATTGAAGTTTTTATGTCCTTTGTGTTCTTGAATGATGGGCTAAATCCAAGATAATGGTCCCATTGCGAAAATGATTATTTCACTATATTATTGAATGTGTTAATAACAAAATGAAAGATAATTTACGTTTAAAAAGTAAGTATTAAATAAGATATTACACTTTAAATTTTCGAAAAATGCAATATATGAGGATAGGTTAGGTTATTAGGTTTGGTTTGGTTAGGTTATTAGGTTTGGTTAGGTTAGGTTATTAGATTTGGTTTGTTTAATTTAGATTACGATTATTTCCTTCGGCCAGGCTGACTCACCCCTCCTCAGGAAGCCCGGGCCGCTGAACCACATGCCGCCAAATCCGGCGGTCAAATCCGGCGGCTCTCCGTCCCGCGTGCCAATATCAGCGGGGTTATGTCGAGTAGGTACCCATCTCCAGGCCGTGGTGTCCGTCAGCTCGTCGATGTCGCGGAATTGAGAGAGGCTTCAATGGTGCTACTTTGCACTTCGCTGAGACGAAGGCTACGTTAATGCCGCCCTCTTCCTCCTCAACGAAGTACGCAATTGCACAGCACGCCTTCTCAGAAGCATCGCAAAATAAATGCAATGTCACTCTGCTACAACGCCGTGATATGCTCTGGCGTTCTATCCTGCACTGGCTGTCTCGTACCAGTGCGTACCATGACCGCCACTTCTCGGCGTGCTCGGGATGTATCCGCTCATCCCACCCGACCTTGGACCGCCATACATCCTGCAGAAGAATCTTCGATCGGATCAGCAAGCATGCTAGGAATCCCACTGGGTCGAAAATCTGCATAACGGCGCTCAATAAATTCCTCTTCGTCGGGTGGTCCTCCGCAGTAATCTCTGGTAGATTGACAAACTTGAATATAAATTTGTCCGAGGCGGGCTCCCACATTATTCCGAGTACTCGTTCGCAGGCGCCGGCGTAGATGTCGATGCCGCGGCGGACGCCGCGGCGGATGCCGCGCCAGTGGTGAAGGTCTTCGGGGCGCGTCGTGCTGCATTCTTGGAGCGGACCGCGCCTCTCGTAGTGGGCCGCGATGTGCAGCGTCTGGTGGTGGGGCTGGTGACACCCCGCCTCGCCGCACCGTCGGCTCCTGCACCGGCCGACCATGTGGCCGTGCTGCAGGCAAATGTAGCACACCTTCAGGTCCCTCACAACCTTCCACCGGCGGGGCACCGACTTCCCCAGGTATGCCTTGCAGCTCGGCATCTCGTGCGTGGACGTCCTGCACAGGGCGCAGTAGACATCGCTGCGCGCCGGCGGGTCCGCTTCCTGCCGACTGGTTGATGGTTGGCTCTCCTCCTGTCGCTCGGTCGTGTGGTGCACCCGTCCGCTGCGGGGTGTGACCGGCTTGCGAAATGAAGCGCAGCGGCATCGGCATCTTCTCGACCATCTCGGCAAGGAGCTTCGGGGAAGTCAGGTACTTGTCGTCAAATCCCTTGATGGTCGCCACCACGTTCCGCACTTGAGAGGCGAACCTGGTCATCGCATTCAGTGGCGCGTCGCTCGGGATGGCTGGAATGCGGCGAACCTTCTCCAGCACGGCGTCGACGATCACGGTCGCATTTCCAAACTCGTCGCGCAGCGCCTGCATAATCTCTTCAATGTTGTCCGCATCTAGCAGTAGCGCCGCAACCTCCTCGCGCGCCCTTCCTTTCAGCGCCCGCTGCAGGCGGATCAGGTTCTCCGCCGATGATAATCCACAGAGCGCTGTGGACTGCTCGAACTGGGCGAAGAACGTCGGCCAGTCAAAAGGATCGCCGCTGAAGATCGGGAGGTCCTGTGCTCCCGACTGCCGCGCCATGATCGCCACTGTTTGAGGAGTGGGCTCGCCGGTGGTCTCGCTCTGTCGGCTGCGGCGGACGACCTCTTCGATGAGGGAAGTCATCGACTCCGGTGTGACAGTTGGTTGGTTGGTGACCCACTCCCTGGTGAAGGCGCTCGGCTCCGGGCAGTGTTCACGCCGCGCAGCACTGCTGGAAGAAGCGCGCCTGCTGCGCTCCTCGCTGCCTTTCCTCGCAGCAATGGTGACAGGCCCCACTGCTGTGCTCCTGTTCCTCCTTACAGGCGGTCCCAATCGGCTGGTTATGCTACCACCCACTGGGCGGGGTGGTTCACTGGTCCAGGCATCGGGTTGTTGATGCCTCTCAGGAACTGGCCCCTTTTCAGGGCTACCGACTCCATGGGTTGAGGCGGCAGCAGTAGGTATCGGACCCTTTTCAGGGCCAACAGCTGCCGAGGTGGAGGCAACAGGTACCGGACCCTTTTCAGGGCCACCAGCTGCCGAGGTAGATGCGACGGGTACCGGACCTTTATCAGGGCTACCGGCTCCATCGGTAGTGGCGGCGGGTACAGGGCCCTTTTCAGGGCCACCAACTGCAGCTGTAGAAGTGGCGGCAGGAGCCGACGCCGCTCCAGCGGCGTCAGCTTGCCGCGAGTGCACCATCATGCGGCCCACCATCCGGTCGGTGTGCTCCAGGATTGCCTCCCGCTCCACTCGCAGGTCCCGCACAAGCCGGCGCTCCCGTCGTAGGTCCGACATCAGCCGCCTGATGGTGTCCTCCGTCTGTGAAGAATGGTAGGAGCCGCGGTCCGAGCCGCGGCTCGATCTAGAGCGCGACCGCTCCGAAGCAGATGATCGGCCGCGCTGTGTCCGCCGGTCCTCCATGCGCTCCTGGTAGCTCCCAGATTGCGACATCCTCCTGGCTCCGCTGTGGTGAAGCGAAGCTCAGCAATCCGGCTCTCGAAGGACCAATTGTTCCCCACGGAAACAATTAAATAGCAGGTGCGGTCCGCTGAGTTCGCTTCCGAAGCCGCCGATGTACTAGCAGGCCGGGAGTGTAGAGCGCAGAAAATTCTTCAAGTCCAGAATCCGTGCCAAGTCGTCGCCTCAGGTGGTAAAACAAGTCCAATAAATCCAAAATCGTAGCCAAGTCCAAATGCAGAAGTCAGTAGAAAATCCAGAGTCCAAATCCAAAGAAGAAAAGCAGGGGTCAAGCAGGGTGTGAAGTAAAACGCAGAATGTAAATAAAATGTTCCAGTAGGCGTACTCGGCAGAGGCTCCCAGCAGAATGAGGCTCTCGCCCGCCCGGCGCAGTATTTATACAGTGCGGAAAGCTTCCCCCTGACTCGCGCCGCCGACCAATCAGCGCGTTCGACTCACCGGGCGCTTCGAGCGCAAAATAACGGCCTCCCGTGCCGATTCGCGGATTAAAATTGAATATTTTAATCGATAGCAAATTAAACGCCACCCCCCCGGGGATTTTAACACATCATCTATACCAATCTATGTCTTGCCCATAGGATGATGTCGTTTACTGGAACCGCAAGAGTGAATTTACCTAGTTATTCAACAAAATATGCCGATTTACCGCGGCATTTTCAAGAATTAATTTACATTTAATTCGGTTAAAAATAGTAAACATGATTTTACGAGATTCTAAGTTATACCATTAGATAGATCTCAACCAAGCGCATCCTTCGGTGATATTTTCAAGTATGTCGGATAGATATTAATTGCGCAATAGGCAGACAAAGTATGTCACCACAAATAAAGCGCGCTAGCGCACTTACAGACACGCAAAAACATATCACTCCCATAGATGTTCACATGAGGAACACAATAAAAAATGTTTCAGCTCGCTAGGACGTCTGTAACGTCCGTAATCAGAGTTCAAAAAATATTCGCTGGCGGCCCCACTCCAGCCGCACGGCGCCATCGTGGCGCCGGGTTTTTTTCCATTACCCGCGCGGGCTGCGTACAGGCGGCGCGGTCAGGCGAGTTTATCAGGGCCCACGCGAGATATTTTACTCTCAATTAAATATTTTTTATTTTAATTTCTACTTTACAATACCACACAAAGGACTCATTTGGCACATTTAAATACTTATGTATTTTTACTTCCTCGCCTCTTCGAGGCAGGACATTTACATAAATTCCATCAAAATAGCGGCCATTCTATGATAGTCCGCGGCGCTCCGCGCGATTTAAAAATGATTTTATTCCCATCGCGCGAGCTTTCCCTGTATATCAAGACCACGAAACATCAATTTTATTCAATATTACATTTACAAATGTCTTATCTAATTCTTAAATATTTCATTCTTAAGATATTTCATTAAATATTTCATCAAACTTAAATATTTCATTTTCTTAAGTATTTCAAATATTTCAACACTTTACAAGATAAGACCAAAAATGCAATTTCTTCGTGGAACTTTTCCAACGCCCTCCGTCGGAGATGTCAACACATCGCGTCGGTGCAGTATCCTCTCAGCTAGGATCGCAACGCCGGCTCGCTGCCCGCGCCGACTATCCGCTTGGAGGCGAGGTGGGTCCCGCGTACGGCATTCGCCCATACAACGGACCTGGGCCCCCGAAAAGGCCAACATTCATGACTTCAGACGGGTCATCATCATCCCGTCGTCATATCAGACGGGTCATCATCATCATCATCCCGTCGTCATAATTCTACCTGTCCGATACACTTATTCTTTCATCGCATTTCAAATAGCTGTCTATTACTTAACGCTCAATACCTCACTCTCTATATTGGAGTAAGCGTTCTAAACAAATGTATGTAATTTCTATGCGTTCTAAACAAATGTTTGTACTTTCTTTACAAATGTACATAATTTCTATGCGTTCTAAACAAATGTTTGTACGTTCTTTACAAATGTATATATTTTTCTTACAAAATTTTACATTCTTCTTTTTATACCAATGAGTGAATTTATTTATCATTTCGAATCAATTATATAAATATTTCTTAACTCTAAACGATGGGCTAAGATTTTTTTCTTTGGATATACTCCTATAAGAATATTAGCTTGCTTTAATGATCTCCAATAAATGATAATGATTATAAAATAAAAAAAATTTGTCTCTTTTACCAGCAAAGGAAAAATAATAACAATAGGTGATATTTTTCAGACCAATGACAATATTATCACTCCCACGCATTCTCCATTGAAATCATTTGGTTGTAATAGTCTAAAATCATTAAAATCACCGGACAATATAACAGTTCATCAAAATATTCTTCATTCATATGGAATATGGTGAAGATGTCAACGGAGCCCCTTCCACTTCACATTCTTCAATGGTTTCTGTACCTACTCCTGCTGCCATATTTAGCTAATTATCAACTCCATGCTCCAGCAGGAGGTCTAAAAGGTGGAATGTTATTAGCTGGATATAAAACAAAAGAAATAGCTGTTGAAAATATTTCACTTTTTTTTCAAAACACAAAGCAATTTTAAATGGTTTTTGGAACCTTGGCGACCGTACCTTGGCAATGGGATTTTATCGCCAAATACACACGACAACAAATAAAAAAAAGATCAACACAGGTACGAATTCTTCATGAAGAAATAATTCTGTGAGATAACCTGTTTGTAAAACCATGTTTATTCAGGCAACACATTCTTTGATTCTGCACATAATAAATGCAAAGAAAAAAAGGCTTTCTTGAGTTAGACCAAAGTGGTAAACACAAAAATCATTGACGGATTGTAATCGAAAGCATCAAAGATGGTGTTATTTTATTTCATATTTTATACGTTGCACCTGTAGAGTCCCTTTACATAACAAAAGACTCCACAAAACGTATGTAGGAGGCCATCTGACATTTTTTCATATGAACCTATACTCTGTATGAAGAGTGGTGTAACTCTTAAAAGACTGTGCTAAAAAAAAACTTTGGGGACGGTGGATTAACACAGCGTTACCTGATTAAAAATCGGCATAGTTTTTAATATGTGATAAAATATACATATATACCATACAGGTAAGACTTTTTAAAGGTTCCTTTGTATAATTATGTAAGATAAACATACATATTTGCATTATTTTAGTTAATTTTTAGAAAATCATTAAATATTGAATTTGCGTACGCTCCCGCCGACGTACCATTACAAACTAAATACAGGCGGCAACGGTCCGCCGGATCGGCCCCTATCGGCGGTCACGTGATGTACGGAATTCTGTACACAGGTTGCTTAAAACATTTACGAAAAAAATATTGAGTGCAATGAAGCGAATTATAACAAATTAAAAACGGAATAACTTTTAAAAATGTATTTCTTAATTTAAAACGCAAAAGCATTGATAAAATATTATATATGATGGTGCAAAATGAAGAAAACGAAAATGATTGAAAGGAAAAGGTGAGTTGATACTCTTTACTATACGTTTACTTAATAATTTGTTAACATTATTATGACGATTAGCATTCAAAGCCATAATTCTCTATTTTCAATAGGTTGAGGAAGCTCTAAATAATACTTCTAGCCAGAATTTGAATCAGATACCTGGAGTAAATTTTGAAAGTAAAAAGTATATAATTTTGAAAAAAATCTACTATCACTCTTTGGCACAAGGAACTAAAAATGAACTATCCATTAATATTTTTACATGTTAACAACCTCCCAAACACATCTTCAGAAAACGTACTTATGGATGAAGTTAATAATTACGACAAGTAAACTTAATCTAGAATATACTTTATATAATAATTTTAACTATAAATGACTGCTCAAATTTATTTATTTTATGTAAATCTCATTTCAACATCTAATCTTTAGATTTGAAAATAATAACACAATTTTTCTTAAACGTGGAATTTATATTTCTATACATATATAAATAAACCAGCGTAATACGGGAAGATAAAAGTGGTACGCTTTCAGTGAGTCCCGTTGTGTACATATCAATAAAATAGTTTATTTAAAAGGGGAATGCTAAATATCAAAACAAATAAAGGTCCCTGTATTCACCAAGTGCAAATAAAATAATCCCTCGCAATACAATAGCTGCGTATATTAGGTCCTTACATATGAAATTGGCGTTTTGCCGTACTGGCAAATTTGATCTCAAATATCTTCTCTTTGGTTAGGAATTCCAAATCCAAATTTATACAGCTATTTACTCATGTATTTGTGTTTTGAAAATTATAATTCATTTGTTTTTTCCTCAATTGTTTTTTTCTTTGCGTCACTCAGTTTACAAAATGAAAAACTTGAAATATCGCGTTATTTACGAGTACGAGTTCCACCGTGGCACCAGTGCTGCAGAAACGGCTCGAAGGATTAATGATGTGTATGGCGACGGTGCCGCAAAAGAAAACACAGTGCGTTTTTGGTTCCAACGTTTTCGTTCTGGAAATTTCGACCTGCAGAACAAGCCCCGTGGACGGCCGGAGACCAAAGTTGATAATGAAGAATTGAAGGCTATTGTGGAAGCGGATCCATCGCAAACCACATTCGAGTTAGCTGCAGGCTGCGGTGTTAGTGATAAAACTGTTTTAATCCACTTGAAGCAAATTGGTAAGGTGAAAAAGCTTGAAAGGTGGGTACCTCACGAATTGAGTGAAGCAAATCAACAAACGCGCGTTGACTGCTGCGTTGCATTACTCAACCGGCACAATAATGAAGGGATTTTAAATCGAATCATTACCTGTGATGAAAAGTGGATCCTGTACGATAATCGGAAGCGCTCATCGCAATGGCTGAACCCTGCCGAACCAGCCAAACCATGCCCCAAGCGAAAATTGACTCCAAAAAAGTTACTTGTGAGCGTTTGGTGGACTAGTGCTGGTGTCGTTCACTACAGCTTTCTTAAATCTGGCCAGACGATTACGGCAGATGTCTATTGTCAGCAACTGCAAACCATGATGGAAAAGCTAGCTGCTAAACAACCGAGGCTGGTTAATCGCTCTAGGCCACTGCTGCTTCATGATAACGCTAGACCACACACTGCACAACAGACGGCTACCAAATTAGAGGAGCTTCAATTGGAATGTCTAAGACATCCACCGTACTCTCCGGACCTTGCCCCAACAGATTACCATTTTTTTTCGAAATTTGGATAACTTCTTGCAAAGGAAAAAATTCAACTCCGATGGGGCAGTCCAAACCGCCTCCAAAGATTTTATTGATTCCCGTCCGAATGGTTTTTTTAGTAAAGGGATCGATGAACTACCTATGAGATGGCAAAAGTGCATAGATAGCAATGGTACATACTTTGATTAAATAAATATATTATAATAAAAAAAAATCGGCTTTATGTTCCTCCCATACTAAACGCCAATTTCATATGTAAGGACCTAATATTTAACTATTCCTAATTGCTCGGTTGGTTGAAAAGGTTTAACCGTACATTTCCTAGAACAAAATACCTACATAAGTGCATTGACATTTCTTTTTTCATTACCTTGTATTCTACTTATTGTGGGAATTCCAAATACCTATCCAATTTCTTGAATAAATTTTAATTTTATAAATGTATGACTAGTATAGTACCTATATCATTACGGATATATAAATAATAAATAAGTAAAAGAAGGCAATTACTTAATTTTTATAAAAACATTTTTTTTTATTACTAAAAATATTTGAAATCCGATAACATTCCGGTTTCGGAGAAATCATAGCCCATTTAACTGGACGCTGTTTCATTACATCTGAATCATCATTAGATTATGCGGCACACAGTGTCTCAAAAATGCAATTTAAAAATCGTAAAGATAAAGTCGGATAATATAAAGTAGAGATAAAGTAGTGTGATAGAGTCGGAATACATTTCAATAATAAGAGTTCATATATTTAAAAATTTCAAGTAGGTTACCAAAATACAGATAGAAATATATAAGTAAATTAACGAGTAAGATAAAAAAATAAACAAAAATAAGTTATAAATTAAAGGTAGGTACTTATGTGCAAAAAATGCAAACTTTGATATTGCATATCTCTATAACTATTGATATTAGGCCATGGTTGCTTGAACATTTTAGATTCATAACATAGTCAAGCATCTACCTGCCAAGTTTCTGCTGCTATCTCTGGTACACCCTGTACATATATATGGTACTGAATGATATAAAATGAGTACGCACTTTGGCAATACGCCCCCACCCCCCAGCATGCCCCCAGCCGGGGGGCCGTGTTGCCAAAGTTTATTTCCCTTTCCCAGCCAAACGGCCCTTGTAGCTTGTAGGGTCGTGTCTTTTCCCGTCTGTAACATTATTTGTAAATTAACAATTAAACTATAACAATATTTGTAGTAAAACAAAAAAAAGTTTTGACCGTTTTTGAAACATGATGTATATATATATGCGTTATGATACTTTGTACCGTCTCTATTGAAACTGAAACTCGACGGCAATCTGTCTTTGTCTAACACGTGTTACGCGTTTCTACCGTGAACTTTCGATATTTTTTCTCTTTCCCTGAAGCCTCGACCAAGTATCAACGTCTCTGTCTTACATGAAATGTATGGTATTGTCGTGCTCTTTCTTAATCGATTTAACGGCTATATATGCAATATGTTATCTCTCTTCCTCGCTGGCCGAAAACATGACATTAATGAATAAATATTTTTTAATTAAAAAATGCGTACATTCATCACAATTTAATTTAGTCACTTTCGTGTAAAAATATCTACTCAAAGATTACAAAAAATATGACGTTTTAGTTTTGGTAAATAAGGTAGATATGAAATATTTTCCATGACAGGTAGACTTGTGTTACGTCACCGACACACAGGAGGTAATCAAAACAATCTCACAGAAGGGGTTAGCAATTGCATAATTATGATATCGCATATTAGAAAATGATATTAACAAGTCCTAATACGAAAATAGCACATTGAGTCATACAAGAAAGTCGAACTATAGTAATTTTTACAATTTCACAAAGAGTTCTTACATTCCACAACATAAATTCTGAACATTTCTAGAGAAGGTTAATATTATTTTTGAAAAATAAAAGGTTTCCAATATGACCAAATAAACAGAGCTAAGTGGTAGTTCAAAGTTGTTTGCGCCGTGCTTATGCTGAACTTCTAGAACACCTTATTTAGACAAATTATAAAGTAGATATCTCACAGAGACGAAACTGTATTAATTATGGGAAAGTAGGTATAGAAGTCATTTGGGTGTACACAGGACTTATGACCTGTCTTTTTATGGTTGGCTTAAGTGATCACTTTACACAATTGTAACATTCGCCATTTCCACCCATGATAGAATATACCATGCTTATTCATTTTTTGGAAGTTGTATATATGTTCAAATTGCGTAGAAGGCTTTCATATATGAGTTGTAAGCGCCTTTTCCATGCGGCCTGTACAAAGCCATTTTCATTCCCCTAAATCCCCACAGATGTCGCTAATGAGAAAATCTACAATTGATTGCGGAATTTTGGAAGCAATATACTTTTTTTGTAATACAGTTTCGTCTCTGTGAGATATCTATAATATACACTAATTGATTAATAATGTCTCTGTGACATAAATCCAGCACTGTTCTGAAAGATTTGAACAAACTCAAAATATTCTAAATTATAAAGTTTTACTGTGATTAAACAACGTTATTTTATCAAGATTTAGAATAAACAATACTAGTTAAGAATTTCAGATAAAAAGGTTGAGTAATAAAAATACGTTGAAAAAATCTTCTTAGCTCTCTCCTGCAAAGGAACAGATTTGCAGGTAGAAGGCTTTACGCACATAGGCGTGTCGATATAATATGCGCCTATCAAACATACAAGTGCGGACGATCGGTTGATCCATTTGCTTTGCCGATTTGACGCGACAGAAGATCCGCACAGTGTGGCGCCGGCATTGTAGAGATATTCACATAATTAAAGGCAATGTCGACTCGGTTTATACACCGGAGAGGAAAAATTAAGGTGATTCTCTAATTAAGCATCTGTCATCTAAGGACCTACATCAATATGAAGACAGATATCTTAAGATCAACAAGTTTTTTAATAAAAACAAAGAGAAATGCATCCAAAATATAAATAAACCTCGTTTCAAGGAAATAAATAACAAAATAGTCACCTTCCAGTGATATTGTTCAGGGTATAGAAGTCCATCAAATATTGTGGTGTATTTCTTTGAAGACTTTTGTACGCCATCAGAGAGAATTTGAAGTTTATATTCTCCGGCAGGCAAAGCCAATGTAGCTGCTTCGGCATTGAGGACATCTGTGAGAAATATCCTCAATGCTGAAGCAGCTACATTGAACATTGACGCCTTAAATATAAGCCTTGCCGCAGCGCTATCACTGACTAAAGTCTGTCGAGCTGAGTTCTAGGCTGACCTGCACGTATTGAGTTACAATAGTCCAGCCGCGGATGACATTTGTACTAATCAGTGACTGCTGCATCCGGGAGAAGACATTTTTTTACCGACTTGATCTGTCTTAAATCAGCGCAGTTTTGATTTACCAACCGATTGATTACATTAAATATGAGTTATATATTTTTAATGGATTTATAAAGAAAAAGCAGATCCGCTTAATTTTTTTCAATTTTTGTAAATGAAATATTTTAAATTGATCGAATTAAAGGCGATCTTTTAGATCGCCTTTAATTCGATCTGAAGATCTAAACTTAACACTCCGTTACACGCGCGGGGCACAGGCGTGCCCCAGTGAAAATTTTTTGCCTATTATTTATTAAACAATGTATCTACAATCTTACCGCTTCTAATAGCTGTTGTTAGTGTCCTTGAATACTCGCTAGTGAGGCGACGGCAGCATCGGTGAACGGATGTGTTTTCTCTGGAAACTTTTTAGTGTCGGTGGGCCACGCCTGTGCCCCGCGCGTGAGATACCGTAACTATTTCATTTTTGAAGAAGGTAAGTCATTTTTGATATTTTCTTATCTATTTTGAATTTCACGTAAAGATAATTAATATTGTTTATAATTGTATAATATTTAGCTTTATAATGGTATAATAAAAAATGTGTTTTGTTTGTTTTAGGTACTTATAAACCAAAATGAACAGATTAGAACGACAAATAAGTACTTGGCTCTTATATTCCTAGAAACATCTTTATGTTGCATGCTATGTTCCTTTGAACGTAGCATGCTTTTTTGGGTATAAATCAAAACGATTTGACATCTCAGGAAGATGACAAACCCCGAAAAAGGAGTAAAACAGCTAGGTGCCATGGCTGTGGAAGAGCCAAAAATCGCTCGACTTAAACCGCATGCCAGAAATGTCACAAGCCTGTGTGTAACAATCATAAATATAGTATATGCATTCAGTATTATAATCAAAGTCAAAATGATCTCAATAATTTAACAAATGAAGATTAAAATCTCAAATTTATAATTTCCATGTTGGTTGAGGAAAAAATATTTTTGTTCTTTTTTTATAGAGAAAAGATTTTTTTTTGTTTTCATTATAAGTGTCAATAAAGACTGATTATGTATAAAATATGTTTATTTATTTATTTCTACCCACATAACAAATAATCCATCAATTACTTGGGGCACAGAGGTGCCCCGCGCGTGTAAATATATAATTATTTGCAGCGCGTGTAACGGAGTGTTAAATGTTTTGAAGTAGTAGATACATATTTGTCGCAACTTAAGGAGGAATCTGCTTCATAAGTTGATTTTTTTTTCTTTTGGTTTAATCGATAGATATACAGAGAATATTCTAAATATTTGTCTAGTTATATAGCTTGGAACAAATAAATTGCCATAGCCGTGATTACCTCACTATCCATCCTAATGGGCGATTCTTCAAAAACGAGTGTTTTTCAGTAATTCGTCTGGCTCTCATTTTTTTTTGCTATTACATATAATATCATAAAATATTTTGAAAGGGATTTATTTTCTCCCAGTACTTTATGATTTATGATGTACAGATGAATGATAACAAAAACAGAAAGTATGAGGTTTTGTATACATTAATTAGAAAAAATATAGATAAATGAGAAGTAAATGTTATTTTAAATTAAATTGAATATAAAATCAATAATAAATTCAGAAATAATTATTTTAACATCCAGGGGAGGGCCCTTGGCTACCTAGAACCAGTGAAGAAGCCCCTGACCACATGTTTTTGGTTATTAAATTCCGATATTAACTACTTAATACAACAATGGCACATATTTGACCTAAATAAAAAATCAAACTTAACATATTTCATTTAAATTATGATAAATGGTGTTATGCGCCAGATGAAAACCAGGTGAATGAGAGCCAGATAAAGTAGTTTTTACTGTTTTCAACTCAAATAAATTGGATTTGTTTTAATTATTTACAATAATCTATATAAGGCCTCGATAGACATTTACTTTTTACCCGAAACCTGAAAACGATATTTCAATTGGATATTATTTCGACGTGTTCTTCAGTGAAGGACATGTTTTTGCTGTGTTTCGAAGAATCGCCCCTATGTGCCTCGCCAGGCAGCAATGAGCCATGCGCCGATGTGTGAACGCCTGCCAGGCGATGGGCGACACTGGCCCACCATGGCGCACGACCGTGCGTGGCTCAATATGTACTGAGGCCTTTAGTCGCATAACGTAAATCGTCTATGGTCTACCCTTGTCTATGGGCCGCTTAAGCTCCACTGCGTGTCTGCGTCGCGTGCCCTGCGCTCGCTGTGCTAGAACATGGACCGCGCTGCCCCGGATGGTGCTGCCATCAAGCGAGAGCCAGGGTCTCCAGCCGAGAGCGGCGATGAAGGAACGCCCTTCACTTTTGAAGACGTATCAAATCCCAACATCAAGCAAGAGTGCTTGGAGCCCTCCGGGGGGGCCGACCGACGCGATGGTGAGAAGTTATCTTCTTCGGATTCCTAATTTATTTGCGAATGACTTGACCGCTAAGTATGCAGATAACTACACCACGAGAGGGCGGGAGGGGTCGACTAATATTCCTTTGCACCCTCATTTTATATTTTCCTTGTCATTGTATTTGACAGACAAATGAATGCCATAGATAATGTAAAGAGATGTCTTCTTCGACCCGTCTTTCACTTTTGCATTGTTTGGAAAATGTTGACTACAGATTGGCGTGATTTGGTAGTATTTGAAACATTAGTAATTTTTAAAGGAAGTCGTTACTCGGAAGAACAATACAATGAAAAAGAATATACATTGTTTAAAGGAAAGCACTGGAAATGGCAGCAAGTCCGGTGCCATCAAGAGATGTGTGGTGTGTTCATGCAGGCCACAGAAGGTGGCGCCGCTATAAAAAGAGTGAGCACCAGCTCTCTCGCTCTTTAATTAGCTGGCAGCACAGGGTTTCATTAAGGTCGGTCGACACTTCAAGAGAAAGAGAGAAGCGGGACTCACCAGGGATATATAATTAGACGGCATAGAGTCGGGCCCGGGAGACAGCTCTGTCATATCGGGTTATCATTTGTGATTCCAGAAGCAGGTTCCAGCAATGTCGACCAGATCTGTGTGAAGGAAGAGCGTGAGCAGAGAGGCGAGGGGTCTCCAGCTAAGAGCGATGAGGAAGCAAGCACTGACATAGACACGTCGCATCCTGACATCAAACAGGAGTGCTCGGAGTACTCCAGGAAGACCGACCAGCCTGACGGTTAGGAATTGGTTTCAATTCACGAAGTAAAAAACCTCACTCAATGTGGCCCATGAAGGAAGATAAACATTTCTTAAAATTAACTTTCAACACGCAACAAGCGTTTTATCTAAATTTGATTCAAAATTAGTGTTCGGGATTTGTATCTGAATGCGTCGATGATTGGCCACCGATTGTTTGCAATTCGACAAGCGACCATCGGTTATTATTAGTTGTAAATCATTGGTACAATCAGATATAAATCCCAAATAACTATACCGAAAATAACCGGTTAAAATAACGTTTTAACCATGACTAATTCCGAAATAATGGGGTTTAAGGTTTTTTGTTCTCGTAATTAAAATTGTGCTGTGAAATTTTTGCATATCAACATGAAAAAAAAATGAACGTCTGCTAAGCTTAAGCAAATCAATTCAACAAATGTTCATAAACCCTTTGCAAAAACCAACATCTCAAAACGTTATTACAAAAAGTTGTTATTTTACTATAAGATCGCTACCAATATAATCTCATTAATATAATTAATTTGTCAAATAATTTTTTACGATTTTTGTTTTCTGAAGTATAATATCGAACTTAAGTGAAAGTTTGCCCAGAAATAACGCTGCGCATCGATACAACACTCTAATTTTACAAATACCTTAATCATTAAGAAGAAATTGAGTCCAACTATGCTCATAGATGGCAGCACATGCGTTCGCAATACTCTAACGGAATATTACCAATAATATAATATATAAATAGTTGAGTATTCTGCTTTGTTTTAAATACTACTCATCATACGGAGATCGTAGTGATGTTGTGTCCAAGCCTTTGGCCTTCGCTAGCTGGCTTAAAAACGTGACTCACATCCCTGATCTGGTCTGGGGACCCGACAGAGGAATCTGTAATCATGGAGGATGATTAATAAATATCAATAAAATAAAAATAACATTTTTCCATTGCAGATCTTTCAAAGCTGCAGGATTCCGTGTTATCCAAGCCAACTGCGCCCGCGTCCATCCCGATTGTGCCTGTGTCTACACCTGAAGTGGATCCAGAAGTACGGAGCACATTATCAACTAAAAAAATACCAAATCCCTCCACCGGGAAGAAAATTTTTTCTTGTTCAGTGTGCTCTTATACGAACAATCACAAATCCGGCTTACGATATCACATGCTTTCTCACGCTGGAGTGAAAATGTTTTCATGCACACAGTGCACTTACGCGTGTAATCAAAAGGGCAGACTCACAGTCCACATGCTTACACACACTGGTGAAAAACCGTTTGCATGTAGACAGTGCAGTTATATTTGTAATCGTAAATCCAGCTTAACAAAGCACATGCTTACTCACACGGGTGAGAAACCATTTGCATGTACACAATGCGCCTATACGAGTAATCATAAATTTACGTTGAAAAACCACATGCTTACTCATACCGGTGAAAAACCGTTTGCATGTGCACGGTGCAGTTACACGTGTAATCACGCATCTAGCTTAAGAAGGCACGCGCTCATTCATTCTGCTGAAAAATTGTTTGCGTGTACGCAGTGCTCTTACACGTGTAATCAAAAAACCCACTTGAACAACCACATTCTTACCCACACCAGTGAGAAATCGTTTGCGTGTGCGCAATGCGCCTACACGAGCTATTGTATATCCAGCATAAGAAGGCACATGCTTACTCACAATTCGGAGAAACTTTTTGAATGTTCACAGTGCCCTTACACGTGTAATCAAAAAGCCTATTTAAAATACCACATGCTCACTCACACTCGTGAGAAACCGTTTGCATGCACACAGTGCACTTATGCGTGTTATCGTGAATTTAGCTTGAAAAACCACATGCTTACTCACACGGGAGAGAAACCGTTTGCATGTTCGCAGTGCTCTTACACGTGTAACCAAAAAGTCCACTTAAAAAAACACATGTTCATTCACACTGGAGAGAAACCGTTTAGATGTTCCCAGTGCCCGTACACGTGTAATCAAAAGGGCCACTTAAAAAAACACACGCTTACTCACACTGCGGAAAAATCATTGTCATGTTCACAGTGCCCTTATACGTCTAATCGAAAAGACCACTTGAGAATTCATATGCTAACTCACACTGGGGAGAAACGTTTTGCATGTTCGCAGTGCAATTACACGTGTAATCAAAAATCCCACTTAAAAAACCACATGCTTTCTCATACTACCGGGACATCGTTTAAATGTTCACATTGCAATTACACATATAACAGAAAAGGATATTTAAGGCAACATGTGCTTATCCATGGTTAAATGAAAAATATGTCACTTGTACGTCCCATGTTTTTGTAGAAGGACTGAAGTTGAATATATCCTTTGTAATTTAACCTGCATTTTAATGAGGTCATGCCTTCCTAGCTACATACATATGTATAACATTCCTTTATACCAATACTCGTGTATGGAGATGATATAAAGAGCCCTTAACTTTTATCTCGTCAATTGTGCTGCAATTCATGTATATTGTTAAATCTGAGGAAATTTTTTTTATGGTCCTCGCCATATTTAATACTTCTTTATAATTTATTTTTTCCTTAATTTGTACTGTTTATCTCCCATAAAATACAAGTGAAGCTCTCTTAGATCAAGTATTTTTTATTTATTACTTTTAATTACAAAATAATATAAAAGCTAGAACCACAAAACATCATTTTCTTATATATTTTATTTGTTCTTAGCTATATTATAATACATCTGCAATAAATCATTTTATTTTACAGTATTTCACTTACCTGCTAAAAAATATACATGAATAATATCTCGTATGTAGATTATGTTTATTTTGTCTTCTGTTTTATTGTTTTCTTTTCTGTTATTATGCTTTTTATGTTTGACTTATAATTTTAAATAATTGTTACATAGCTATATGTCTACATCGACACTCAGGAACACTCAGGCCCAAGGGCTAGTTGAGTGGCGATTCCAAAAAAAATGTAAAAAATTGTACTCTAAGTTGAAGCAATGTAAATTTGGATTCTAAAAAAATTAAAACCCAGAAATTTCAATATTTTGGCCGTAGCACGGGACATTCAGAAAAATTCATCTCAGGCGTCTCATCTTCAAGGCAAAATTGCGATCTGAAGAGGTCCTGGAAAAAGAAAGACGTCCCGGCTGAAGAATCTGAGACAAAGGTTCGGAAAATCCATGCCCCAGTATTTGAGGCCGCTGCCAACATGATCGCTAATCTTCAGTAACCCGACAAGAACTTGGGGAAGAATTAAATAAGCGAACGTTTGTTCAGTCACTACAATACGTAAACTCGATTGCCAAAAGAGTAACAAACACGCAAATACATTAATGTCCGTCATCAATTCAAGGAAGAGAGCGGTTTGTGTTTAGTAGTATCTGATTAATGCATTATACTGGGTATACCAGAGCTAGCAGCAGAAACTTTGCCGGTAGCTGCCTGCCTATGTTATGAGTCTAAAATGTTCAAGCAAGCATGGCCTAATATCAATAGTTATGGAGGTATGCAGTATCAAAGTTTGCATTTTTTTTCAATATTTCTAACTTATTTTTTGCAAAAAGTTGAACAATCATTACAGTGACTTATATAGATTATGAAAAATTCAATCGTTTTAATGCAAGTCGAATAAAATGATAAAAACCTTGCAAAAATTGAAAAAAGTTATTTTCATTCGCTTTAATACAAGTCGAATAAATTGATAAAAACCTTGCAAAAAATTTTTTTACAAGGTTTTTATCATTTTATTTAAGTTGTATTGAAGAAAATAAATTTTTCATAATCTATATAAGTTACTGTAATGATAGTTCAACTTTTCACAAAAAATATTGAAAAAAATGCAAACTTTGATATTGCATATCTCCTTAACTATTGATATTAGGTCATGGTTGCTTGAATATTTTAGAATCGTAAAATAGTCAGGAATATCACGGCCAAGTTTCTGCTGCTAGCTCTGGTACACCCTGTATAGAGTGTGGGTATAAGGAATGAGTATTATGATTGTTATAATTCTTTATTAACTTGTGACGCTCAAAACTTACATTGAACATAGAGCGTTACTGTAAGATGGGCTTTGGGCGTGTGTATGCGTGCGAGCGAGAATGCGCGCGAGGTAAGAGAGGGGAAGAGGCGGCCCAGCGGCCAGACGCATTGGGTCCCTCGAATAGATGAGGTGCTTGATACCGCTGTAACAGTTAATAAAAATATAGTCCAAGAACGCGGAGGATCTTTGATTAACTAGCCCCATCCAGTGTAGGAGAACGTGTTTGTTTGTATATTTTTTATTTAGTTGTAAAAAGACATTTTTACATCTAATAATTAAAACATAAATTAACCTAGCAAAATAAACACAAATATTCCAAAACTATATCAACATAAATAAAAACACTTTTCACATCTGGTACAAAGTAAAGAAATTTAAAAAAGAAAATAAACATGAAACAACATAAGTGACGAGCCATCCCGTCGCATTAGCCAAAAGACACAATTCTCACATTTTAAAACAATTTTAACAAGTCAAATATTTTTTTCTCTTATAAAATTGTTAAAATTGGCAGCCATCGTAACCCAGTGGGCATGGGCACTGGCTTTTTACACTGAGGGCTCAGTTCCGGGTTCGATTCCCGGTGAGGTTACAATTAATCTAAGTGATTTACTCAAGCCTGGGTGATGTGTGTCGTTTCTGTAACTAGCTTTGCCTGGCTTCCTACGGGTACCTTTAATTACTGTACTTTGAGGGTCATACGTGTAGTATATATTTTTCTCGAGTGATAGACCTGTATCTTTCGAAAACGTGTATTTTGAGATAACGGGTTTTAAGTTATATTTCTTTTCGTTTTCTATAAAAAAAATTCTAGCAAAGTAAAAGGCTTCAAATATCGTTCAACAGCTTATTAAGAAACGAAACATCTTAATGTGGGAAAGCTTATATCACTTCTGTGAGATATTTAGTATTCGGAATAAGTGATATTGCATTACAAAGTATTCGAATATGACACCTGTGTAGAGGAATTAGGTATTTCACTAAGTTGCCATTATTGCGCTATTAGGTTCAAGTTGAATTAAAATAAAAGTTCGTTTAAAGCATAGATGTTTACGGAAACATCGTTTGATTGGTGGAGAACGCAAAAATCTATACTTTAAACGAATATTTACATTTATCCAACTTGAAACAACCGCCCCTTGGAGTGCATTCAATAAAACTCAATTTCGAAAGGGTATATTTTATTATTCGACATCATTCAGTTGGCAATAAGCACATCTCGACCTAAATAGTCTATATTATTTCACGTACAAGAACACTGAAAACACGAAAAATCTTACTTTCTAACATGAATAAGCGCATGCTTTTTTAAATTGTATTTTTTATTACATTTGTAAGCGCACTGTGAGCAGGCAAACGGTTTTTCTCCCGTGTGAATAACCATATGGCTTTTCAAGTGGCTCTTTTGATTACATCTGTAAGAGCATTGTGTACAAGTAAATGTTTTCTCTCCCTTGTGAGTAATAATATGGCTTCTCAGGCTGCCTTTTTGATAACACGTGTAAGAGCACTGTGTGCATGCAAACGGTTTCTCTCCCTTGTGAGTAAGCATGTGGCTTATCAGATTGCGATTTTCACTGCACGTGTAAGAGCACTGTGTACACGCGAGCGGTTTAACTCCTGCATGGGTGAACATGTGGATTGTTAGGCGATCTTTACGACTGCATACGTAAGAGCATTGTGTACACGAAAATGGTTTTTCTCCAGTGTGAGTAAGCATGTGGCTTTTTAGATGCACTTTTTGATTACAAGTGTAAGCGCACTGTGTACATGCAAACAATTTTTTCCCACTGTGGTTGAGTAGATGGCTGTGTAAGCGATCTCTACGATTACACGTATACATGCATTGTGGACATAAGTATTTTCCTCCAGTTGGCGTAAAACTTCTCGATGTTTTTGTGGGTGACAATGTAATATTTAGTTCTGGATTCATTCCAAAGGTGAATACAGGCCCGGTCGGGTTAGCCAAATCAGAGCCTTGCAACTTCAAAAGACCTGCAATTAAATTATTACATTATTATTTTAATGTGAATTCGACCGTATGTATTGTACGAGATTGGTTTTTCGGATGCTATGCTAAAATTATTAGCGAGCTACCTCCAAAATAGGAACCAATACGTCTCCTACGGCCTATTCGCGTCAGAGTGCTTTTTTACCTTCTCGGGTGTCCCACAGGGATCTAACCTGGGTCCATTGTTGTTTTCGATTTTTTTTAATAATATAAAAAAATTAATTTTAAACTCGCGCTTTCTGTTATTTGCAAATGACTTAAAGCTTTTCTTAAAGGTGTCAACTTTGGACGATTTTTACCTTCTCCAAGCAGATATATCAAATATATGTGAATGGGGAAGGCGAAATAAACTTTTGTTTAATGTTTCCAAGTGTTCGGTTACATCCTTCACTAGGGCCCGAAAAAACTCTATTTTTTCGCTACAAAGCGAACGACCAAAATCTGACAAGAACATCGAATGTTAAACATCTAGGTGTTAGATTTGTAAGCAACCTAACATTTCACGATCACATAGAGACGATCAGTGGTAATGCTTTTAGAATGTTAGGATTTGTTCTGCATACTGCCAGGGTTTTCGAGAATACCCGCGTACTGAGAACTCTTTACAACTCCTTGGTGCGGAGTAGACTCGAAAGTGGCTCGATGATCTGGGGGCCACATGAGGGCAAGTACTCTCTTATGGTGGAGAAAGTCCAAAAGAAGTTTCTGAGATACTCTACGGGCATTATCCTTGGCTTTACCCAACCGAGTTTCTCCAGGGTATGCTTGGCTACAATAGTCTAGAGACTAGAAGGAATGTGTATTTGATTACACATTTTTATCGATTGTTACGCGGTATGATCGATAATCTTGAAATTATTCAGAGCATTGGTTTGTATGTTCCTGATTAGACATTAGACATTAGACATCGTCAGCATAGATTATTTCACATTCCAATATACAGGACCAACCTGCCGATGGTTATGCCTGTTGGAAGAGCCACAGCTATGCTGAACAAAATCGATTTGGGTATTGATATATTCCATGTGTCTGAGGGGGTTTTCCGAAGCGGGATTCTCCTACACAATTTGACCAGATTTTATGTTATTTTTAATTTATTAAATATTTTTATTTTGATATATACTTCCATAGTATGTATGCCTTGAACACTTAGTTTGTAATGTACATATTATTAAATAAATTGAATTGAATTGAGAAAACTGATTTGTGATTTTTATAACCTACACAATATATGAAACAAAAATACTATTAAAATGGTGTATTACGCGTTGGTGCAGTCCCTCTTCCAGTATCGTATTATCGGGTGGGGAGGGGGTATAACTCCAACATACATCGAAAATAAGACCTAGTTCGTTTTTTGGCTATGAAATTAATATAAGACCGGTCTTATATTTGAGGAAACAGGGTATTAATCGTAATACAAAAAAATAATGATGAAAACGATTCTCAAAAAACGTAATGACTATCCTAATGTAAATATATTTAAAGAATTTAATGTATCATCACATGCAAAAATAAACAAAACTAGCTCCTTATGTCAAATTTATAAAGATTATTTTATAAATAAATCCCGCCCCTTATAATATATGTAATAGACATAGAACACAGAGGAAAATAAAGATACCAACTTTGAGAACCACCATGGCACAACATCACTATACATACTTGGGAGTCAACTTACACAATACATTGTTGTCACAAAACAAATTTCAAGAAAGAAACATTCCTAAACGAACAGTTTAAGAAATAAGTCTAATCCTTTATTTTGGACAACGATGTATTTTAACATTGCCCAAATGTTTTTTTTATAATACAAATTACTAATTCTAAATGTTTTATGCTTTTGTACTTTAATTTCGCTTGTAAATACTCCTCCCATAAGCTCGAGCTATTGGCTCATATTATGGGGAGTATTATGTCTTTAAAATGTAATAATTTAATTTAATTTATTATAAAAATCTACTTCATAAATAAAAAAATAAAAAATTACATTTGTAAACTTAATCTAAAAAAAAATCATTTTCCAAAGATTCTTTAGCTACTAGCTCAATGTATTCGAAGCATCAATTAGTTACAATCCCCTGAATTTTATCAAATAAAAGCATTTAGATAGGCTGGCAGTGCAAAATTAATACTTCTCAAATTCATTTGCAGAACTTAAACCTACAACAGCTTGGGTCAGGGTCGACAAGTTATAGAAAGTATTTAAAAATTGGAGGAGAGCGCACTCATGTACGCTCGGTATAGGGTTGCCAACTTTTATTAGAAAAAATAGTCCGAAATAGAGAATATCTGATTTCAAAGGAGGTAAATAAAGAGTACGGACTTATAAAAAAGAGTATCATTTACTTTAAATTTTTGAAAAGGTATTTTTTGCTACTTTTTGCAGCACATACCAATTTTTCATTGTTATTAAAAAGAATTTTACCTACGACTCCAAACTTTCTAACTCTAAGGTCACTTTTTCTTGCGACTAAATAAACGTAACCTCAAAACAACTTGGGACATTGACATCACAGATTGACATTAGTGGCTGCGTTCAGAAACATCCGAGTGTGGCTTGGGGAGTAGGAATTCCCAACTTGGGAATACCAGCATATTAAAAGTAAATAGTCGACTTTTTTGGTTACGATAATAGGTATGCATCATATATGCGTGACTGGCACTAGTATAGTAAACTTTTTGTAAAAAAGAGCATTTTAGCGCCCTCTATTAGTGTTATAGATTATAGAGTACGCCTACATGATATAGAATACAATACTATATTTTAGAGTACGGTTGGCAACCCTAGGCTCGGTAGAAGGTATACTTCTGTAATTGATGTTTACATATGGGTTAAAAATGTATATTAATATGATGTCTAGAGAAATGATAAATATAACTGATAACACTTTAATTAAGTTAAATTATTAAAATTTATTTTTGAAGTGGTACAAATATTACTATTGATTTGTGATAGCAAAAATAAGAGATAAGTGTCGAATCGACGTACGATGCGACGAATCAAGAAACGTGAGCATTTTCAAAAAAATCCAAGTGCCTGCAGAATTTCATGTTTTATTGATTTTCGGCGTAAAACGGTTCCGTATTCAAAACATTCGAAACTATACAACTTTGACAGCCGCATAGAATGTCGAATGAATGAATGTGTTTTTTGTTTTGAAAACGAATATCCGACAATTACGTCATTTTTGCAAAAACATCGACAATAACATGAAATCCTAACACACACCTGAAGAAACGCTGCATTTAATGTAAATAATATTGATTTTTTACTCCCTTTCTTTTAACTCGTAGGGTCTGCTTGTCTGCCGAAAAAACTTTAGATCGATTTTTATCCCTTTTCATGTGATCCAATCATCGAGCTGAAATTTTGCAGACAGGCTCGTGGCGACGATAGAAATGATCTTACAAATTTTCGATTAAAAAAAATTAATAATTATTATTTAATTTTCGAGCCCGACGTGGAGTAGGCGCGAAACCTGTTTCAATGAGAAAGGGAGTATAATAATAAGCTTGGATTTATGGGTTAGTTTTTCTTCTCTAAGGTTATTTCACCTACGAATCACGTCATGTTATATTTATTTTTGATAAATAGTGAAAAAATATTTCTTTTTATTATAAAAAATTATTTAACACTCCGTTACATTATTTTTAAAACTATTTAAAAATCATGTACGATATTGAGCTGGTTGCTTCTTTGAAATCTTCAGAAAAATACAACACACAGAAAATATTATAATAATGTGTAGGTAACAAGGCAGTCAAAAGTAGAAATTATGTTTTTCCAAGACAATCGTCAATATTATATACGACACGCTTCTTCACTCTGCTTGCACGGCTTCTGTCAGTCAGACGCCTGTGAGTCATGAGGCGTCAAAATATCACGGTTTCTTATAAAATGACAAAGAACTAGTTGAATCATTTTCGCATTGTAAAAGAAATGTAATTAAAAATATTACAGAACGTTTTCAAACCATAATACTTAATTAAAACGCAAATTTGACTGGGGATATTTTGCTACCCCACTCTGGCCCCGATCCTATTTTCGATCTCCCGGTACCAGAAGGTTAACTACGCGAACTTACGAAAAATGAACATAAATATTATTTTTTTCAAACAGTTCACTGATTTTACAGCTTTCTATAAAAAAAACGAGCGAGCCTTACAGTAGTCGCATGTGAAGTGTAACATTTGACATCTCACAACTAAAAATATCAATTGAGCAGCGACGGAAATTAACAATAAAATTTAAAAAAGCTAATACCCATTTATTTATTAATTAGTAAATACAAGTAAAGATAATTCATGTGCATTTATTTATTATTGAATTTTGCCGCACTAGACGGGTACCGTATATATCTACATACGCATTTTTATTTAGAAATGTGTTTAGTAAATTATATGTTTTTATTTATTTTCATATATAGTGTGCCGCCATACACATTGTATGAAAACATTGAATAAATATTTAAAAATAATCACATAAATTACATAAAATTTGAGAATCTAAATCATTAAGGGTAGTTATTGTTTACATTAATGTAAAAAAAGTATTTATTGGATAGTTCCGAAGATAAAAGCCAAAATATATCAAAGTTACCACACGCTTCACACCAGACGCGAAGCATATATACAAAATTAGAAGCATCGGCTGTTGTAAGTGAGCGTCTTCGCTGTGATGGCACTTGCAGGACATTGATTTGTTTATAAACGTTGGGTTCTTTCCATCGCGCGCACTCTGCGCGCGCTCATTTGTCAAATGAAATTGTGCGCGCTTCCTTGGCGTTTTATTTCCTGTTACGCATTTCCGTCCTTTTTCACGAAATCACTGCTACAGACTGCACGAAAGCGAAAGAAAAGATGTTACATCAAAAGTTTATTCGCCACCTTAACTTTTGGCTCCTATCCTGCAGCAGTAAATTTCAACAACATGAAAATTCTGGAACATCGAAGGGCGCTTGTTGACCTTATACTCCTATTTAAACTGATATCTAGACTGGTCCAGTCAACTGGAACTAATCTCCTTTCACGCTCCTTGTAGACGAACCCAAAAGAACGTGCTCTTCCATGTTCCGAGAAATACAACATCCTTTACTCAAAATACTTTATTTAGCAAATGCGAGGCATTCAGTAATAATTCTATCGATGTTGACCTCCTTAATGCTGGTCTTAATGCATTGAAATGCATCCTGTAGATTGTGTGTACTTCATTCTAGCATCACTCAACTATTTCACCTTAATACTACTTAAATTGACTTCACTAACTTCATCTCATCTCCTCTTCCTCCTTGACTGTCACACCCTCATCCTGTACCCCATTCCTAGTCCCGTGTTACTGTCAACACTTATCAATTAGTTTATTTCTTTCTGTACTTTTCATAATCCGTCGTTTCCATTATTTAGATTTAATATTGTTTGTTATTTATTTCCTGGCGTCTTATTTCCTGTAACGCATTTCCGTCCTTTTTCGCAAAATCACTGCCACAGATTGCAGGAAAGCGGGAGGAAAGATGTTACACATCAAAAAGGAGAAATCAAAATGTAGCATTTCGTTTTATGTAATTAATCAATTTACAGAAGAAAGGTAAAGACAAGTTTGCACAATAAAACGTCAAAATATTATTCTAAACTTTGCTTCTAGCCGTACACACGTGAAAAATCATGGGAAATACTATTAATTAATAAAGGCCCTTGCGGGACCGCGTACATTGGCCGCGCGCTGATTGCGTGTGACACTCAAATTATCTATTAATTCAGACGGATAAGCAGACAGATCACGAAATTATAATATTTAGAATAGAAGAATATGGAGGAAGACTCAGTTTAGAAAAAAACTACTCCCTAGAACAACTTAAGTAATAATTTAGATAAAAAACGCTTTGGCCTTTATAAACAGTTAACCTTACGGTTACAAATGTACATCTTCCTTTAACATTCATATTTAGTGCAGTGTTTGATTTCATTCATAAACACTCCGAAGAGACCAATTCCTTACCGTCGCGCTGGTCGGCACTCCTGGAGTACTCCGAGCACTCCTGCTTGATCGATATGTCTCTTTCGGTAAAGGGCGCTCCTTCATCGCCGCTCTCGGCTGGAGAACCTGGCTCGGATTTGACGACAGGAGCATCTGGGGCGGCGTGGTCCATGCCTCTAGCCCTCTAGTACAGCGAGCACGAAGCACGAATGACAGCCAATGTCATAGATATATAAAAATATGTTAATGTCCGATGGCGGCTGACCACAAACGCGAGCAGTCCATAGACGAATTATAAAATTATCTTCACGGAAAGGTCCTACGTATACGTAGGTATTTGCGGGGGTGGCTTTTAAATGTTAAAACATGAACATATACTTTGCGTGGCATAAACTATGGAATGCGGTGTTTTCAAGGGAACTTCTTAAGACATCCCTTTCTATATGTACACTATCAAAGAAATAAGACAACGTTATACAACGAACCTTGTAGTGTATTATAATATTGTGTTACTTTGCTTAATTCTCCACATTAAAAATATGGAGGTATCATTTTTATTATTACCAGCTGCGATATCTGTATATACTAACTATTTCATGAGAAGGACTAACAGATGTTTCTAGCGTAGTCCCTTTAAATGTATGGACGGTTTCGATTTGGAACATTTATACAACTTTGCAATTTTTTTTTCAAAAGGTTTTTGTCAGTTTATTTGAGTCATGGACATAGTTGCTCGAACATCTTCAACTCATTATCATGGTCCACCTATTAAGTTTTTGCTATTAGCTATAAGATACCCTTAATAATATATTAGAAAGAGATGAAATAATTTTGCAGCTTCTTATCATTTAGAAAATAGACAGCGTAAGCAATGTAATTTATGTGAAATGGAAAGAAGTGTTTCAATATTGTATGCGTTGCACTAAAAACACCCGTACTTATAAAAATAATGTAATTTTTTATAAGTGTTAGAGTTACTGAAAACTCAGAAGCAATGTTTTCTTTTTAAATCCTTAAAAATTTTTCTTATGTGAATTATATATTTTATTTTTCGCAGTAAATTCAAAATATACAAAATTAATATGAATAAATACCTTATAAACATTTTTATTAAATAGAAATGTAATCAGTCAAAACAAAAAAAAATAATTAACTATCTTAAATTGATAGTCTTATGACATTAATCGCCACTAAATTGATGCCGGCCGCTCAAGCCGCTAGGCACAAAATGGCTGAGGCATACGGTTAAGCATTTTTGAAAAATTAAACAATTATGACTGGTTTAATTTCAAAACAACCGCAACACTGCTATGTTTTCTATTAATGTGGAGACCATAGAAAAGGACGCCAATACCTCTATTCACTAGCTGCACTATTTGCACAAGGCTGAGGCAAATGTTGGGGAAATCCACGCCCAACTATTTAGGGCCATTGCCAACATGATCGCCAATGTTCAGTCACCCAGCAAGCACTCGAATAAGACTTAAATAAGAGAAAATTTGAAGAGTCGCTGCAATATATAAACTCGATTGCATAAATAACGACTAACGTGCAAACACAATTACGTCTGTCATTAATTCAATGAAGAGAGATGTAGAGAGAGTTGCGTTATAATCATTTATTCACTCGTAATGCTCAACATTAACATTTAAAAAAAGACTCATATTAGGTCCTTACATATGAAATTGGCGTTTAGTATGGGAGGAACATAAAGCCGATTTTTTTTTATTATAATATATTTATTTAATCAAAGTATGTACCATTGCTACCTATGCACTTTTGCCATCTCATAGGTAGTTCATCGATCCCTTTACTAAAAAAAACATTCGGACGGGAATCAATAAAATCTTTGAAGGCGGTTTGGACTGCCCCATCGGAGTTGAATTTTTTCCTTTGCAAGAAGTTATCCAAATTTCGAAAAAAATGGTAATCTGTTGGGGCAAGGTCCGGAGAGTACGGTGGATGTCTTAGACATTCCAATTGAAGCTCCTCTAATTTGGTAGCCGTCTGTTGTGCAGTGTGTGGTCTAGCGTTATCATGAAGCAGCAGTGGCCTAGAGCGATTAACCAGCCTCGGTTGTTTAGCAGCTAGCTTTTCCATCATGGTTTGCAGTTGCTGACAATAGACATCTGCCGTAATCGTCTGGCCAGATTTAAGAAAGCTGTAGTGAACGACACCAGCACTAGTCCACCAAACGCTCACAAGTAACTTTTTTTGGAGTCAATTTTCGCTTGGGGCATGGTTTGGCTGGTTCGGCAGGGTTCAGCCATTGCGATGAGCGCTTCCGATTATCGTACAGGATCCACTTTTCATCACAGGTATGATTCGATTTAAAATCCCTTCATTATTGTGCCGGTTGAGTAATGCAACGCAGCAGTCAACGCGCGTTTGTTGATTTGCTTCACTCAATTCGTGAGGTACCCACCTTTCAAGCTTTTTCACCTTACCAATTTGCTTCAAGTGGATTAAAACAGTTTTATCACTAACACCGCAGCCTGTAGCTAACTCGGATGTGGTTTGCGATGGATTCCGCTTCCACAATAGCCTTCAATTCTTCATTATCAACTTTGGTTTCCGGCCGTCCACGGGGCTTGTTCTGCAGGTCGAAATTTCCAGAACGAAAACGTTGGAACCAAAAACGCACTGTGTTTTCTTTTGCGGCACCGTCGCCATACACATCATTAATCCTTCGAGCCGTTTCTGCAGCACTGGTGCCACGGTGGAACTCGTACTCGTAAATAACGCGATATTTCAAGTTTTTCATTTTGTTAACTGAGTGACGCAAAGAAAAAAACAATTGAGGAAAAAACAAATGAATTATAATTTTCAAAACACAAATACATGAGTAAATAGCTGTATAAATTTGGATTTGGAATTCTTAACCAAAGAGAAGATATTCGAGATCAAATTTGCCAGTACGGCAAAACGCCAATTTCATATGTAAGGACCTAATATATATTTCAAAGCCATTAAATGGGCTGAATGTATCATTAACAGCCAATTAAGAAACAAAGCTACTTAATGTGTCTATGCTAGTGTTAGTTTTTGTAAGATATTTAATATTTGAAAATTTTGAATTATAAATAGGCGAAATTACGTTACAAAATATTGTAATTGTACAGTAATTAGGCATTTCACAAAGTCATTGTGCTATTAAGGTGCATTCAATAAAACTCACTTTTTAGATGGTTCATTTTTTTATTCTGTATGAAATTTCACGTTATTTACTTACATTACTTATATTACAAAACGGTTACTGTCTAGAGTGATTAAGCATATGCTTTGTTAAATTGAATTTTTTATTACATAAGTAAGAGCACTGTGTACAGGCAAACGGTTTTTCTCCAGTGTGAATAAGCATGTGACCTACTAAGTTGCATTTTTGCTTACAAACGTAAGAGCACTGCGTACAAGCATATGGTTTCTCGCCCGTGTGAGTAAGAATGTGAGTTTTAACGTTGTCTTTTTTATTGGATCTGTAAGAGCACTGTGTGCATGCAAAAGGTTTTTCTCCTGTGTGAGTAAGCATGTGCCTTTTTAAATGACATTGTAGATTACAAGAGTAGGTGCACTGCGTACATTTAAACATTTTTTCTCCCGCGTGGGTGAGCTGATGGGTTTTCAAGAGGCTTTTTTTTTTACACTTATAAGTGCACAGTGTACATTTAAACGTTTTTTTCGTATGGGTACGTTCGTGGTTCCTTAAGCTGACTGAATGAACACATGTGTACATGCACTGTGTACATGAAAACAATTTTCCTCCAGAAAACGTACAACTTTTCGATGTTTCTGCGGGTGACGACGCAATGTTTACTGCTGGATCTATTCCAGATCTAGATACGGGCCCAGTCGGATTAACCAAATTAGAGTCTTGCAACTTCAAAAGACCTGCAATCAAATGATTACATTAATATTCTACATATTTATTTGTTTATCTTGAACATGATACACGTAGGTTGAAAAAAGAGCCACTCATCTCCCTAGATTAACTGTGCCAAAACCAGCAGCTAACAATAAATTGAGAACAAAATACTGTATAACTATAAAATTAACCAATTCATTGTAGATATAAATATAAAAATAAAAACAAAATGATATTATTTAATACAAGAGGAATAGTGAAAGTAAATTGAATATTTGTAAAAATATATATATAAAGGACGTACCAGAGCTAGAAGCCGATACTTGGCAGGTAGATTCCTGACTATGTTATGAGTCTAAAAAGTTCGAGCAACCGTGGTCTAATTTCAATTGTTATGGAGGTATGCAATATCAAAGTTTGCATTTTTTTTTCTTACTTATTTTTTGCAAAAAGTTGAATTATCATTACAGTACCTTATGTCGATTATGAAAAATTCATTCGCTTTAATACAAGTCGAAAAAAATGATAAAAACCTTGCAAAAATTTAAAAAAGTTATTTTTTACAAGGTTTTTATCATTTTATTTAAGTTGTATTGAAGCAAATGAATTTTTCAAGTTACTGTAATGATAGTTCAACTTTTTGCAAAAAATAATTCAGAAATATTGAAAAAAAAAATGCAAGCTTTGGTATTGCATATCTCCATAACCATTGATATAAGGTCATGGTTGCTTGAACATTTTAGACTCATAACATGTCAGGAATCTACTGGCCGAGTTTCTTCTACTAGCTCTGGTACATGCTGTATATGTGTGCTCGCGTATATTAAATAATGAAAAAATACAGTTAAATAAATAAATTAAAACATATTTTCGGCAGTTGGGTATTTATGCAAATGCAGTCGACAATAATGCCTTCACGGAGTAGGGTTTCCATACTGACTATGACAAAACGGTTACCAAAGACATTTGAATGTCACTCATATCATTTAGCATAGCACCTTTAATCACTATATTTGTACCTTCCAAAACAAAATTATTTTTCCCAAGATCTTGGTTCGACGTACCCAAAGCATAAATTAATAACAATTTTTTTTAAATAGAGTTTGAACACGGAATACGTGTCACATCAATATTCTTACTATTTTCAAATTAGGCTAAACGCTTGTGCTATGAAAATGGGACAAACTTGCTGGTCTGCAGTGAGATTCGAACCCGCGACCTAGGGATCACGAGGCGTGAGTCCTAACCACAAAACCAACAAGCTACTCTACTGTACTAGCTTCACTGAACTTTATCAAATATAAGTATTTAGATATATTGACTGTACAAAATTATTACTTCTCAAATTCATCTGCAGTCCTGATTTTCCAGCGACGAAGTCAGGGTCCACAAGTTACATCTTAAGAGAACTATCTTAAGGTGTAACAAATATGCAAGAATTAGGGATATGATGAAGCAACTAAAGGTAATGGCAATTAGGCAACAAATAATACAAAATGTCCTAGGCTTGATGTATAAAATAAATCCCTTTAGGTATGTATAAAAATATGAAATACAATTCCGAGGTCCACACTTATCCTACGAGAAGTAGGGGGATTTTAGGCTTCCACAAACACGACTGGCAGTAACACAAATTAGTTTGTACTACAAAGGTCTTAAATTGTTCAATTAACTGCCAGAAAATTTGAAAGAAGTAAATAGTCTCACTCAATGATATAATAAACTGTAGATAGGTACGTTACAAGCGTGAAATCTTGGCAACTCAAAAGTAAGGTAATTGCCATACTTGCTATCCTTATTGAACGGACCTTCTTTGTGATCGGGCGCCACGCCAAATAAAAGTCCCGTGGAAAAAGGAACAGAGTATCGTTCACTATTGTAAGAATGAGTAAGTTATTTTAGTCACCGTGACTTCAAATTACCTGATTTTTCCGTCTACACGCAGAGCGTTTGTGAAATAAGTGCGCCAAGATTTGTTGTCTCTTTCAATGCAATATTGAATTGACATACGAAAGTCGGCTAGTATGGGAATAACGTGTCTATATTATAATACGTCAATGGTCTCACTTCTTTTCGTAGGTTAAGTGCAAAATATGTCAAAAGTTTAATCTATGATCATGTTATGTTGTTTTTAAGTCTTCTTTACTTTGTCCCAGATGTGAAAATGTGTTTCCCTTTATGATTATTTATGTTGATATATGTTTTGGGAATATTTATGTTAAATGCTATATTTATTTATGTTTTAATTATTAGATGTTAAAATGTGCATTTTTTAGAACTAAATAAAAAATACACAAACAAACAAATCATAGAAAATAGTCAAAAATACATATAATTCATACAAAAAACAGGAAAATGAACAAACTACCATATTTAGTCACCAATAGTTAGGCTGCACAGTGCGGGCAATGAATGCAATTAAGATATTACATATTTCGTAAGAACTTTTAAGAGAATGCTGCATTGTTGTTAATAATATTGAGGTTTTATACTCTAAGGAGTCTAAGGTCACCTACAAATCATGTTATATATACCTTTCCTAAAAATAGTGAAAAAATATTTCTTATAAAACATACCGTGTGATTTTGATTTTAAAAACATTTAATTACATACCATTTTTATGAATATTATTTTCTTTCAAATAGTTTATTTACTTAACAGCTTTCTAAGGCCCGGTTGTTTCAAACGGTTGGTTGATCAAAGTAAGCATAGATTTTTACAAAAACGGATCGTCTGATTGGTGGAGAACGTAAAAATCTATGCTTTAAAAGAACGCTTACTTTAATCCAACTTGAAACAACCGGCCCTAAGTTTCAGTTTACAAAAAACTACTCTTCCTAAATGGTTTTAACACAAGTTTAGTAATAATTTAGATAAAAAAATACACTTTGGGCTATATAAACACTTATGTTATGGTTATAAATGTTCATCTTCGATTAACAGTCACACTTAGTACCGTGTTTGATTTTATTCATTAATATTCCGAAAAAACAAATCCTTACCGTCGCGCTGGTCAGCACTCCTGGAGTTCTCCGAGCACTCCTGCTTGATGTCTGGATACGATATGTCTATAACGGTAAAGGACGTTTCTTCATCGCCGCTCTCGGCTAGAGACTCTCGTTCGGGCTTGACGACAGGAGTATCTGGGGCAGTGCGATCCATGGCTCTAGTGCAGCGGGCACGAAGAGCGAATAGTTGTTAATGTCACAGATATACAAAAAATATATTACTGTTAAATGGCGGCTGACCATAAATACGATTAGTCCATAGACGAATTATAAAATTATGTGTATGGAAAGGACCTACGTACGAGTAGGTATTGGCGGGGGTGATTATGAAACGTTAAAAACCTAGCGCTGTAAATTTGATGAAAAATGTTGCGTGAAATTTTCGAAAGACATTCCATTCTTTATGTACACAATGGAGAAATTAATTCATCATTATGCAACTAATCTTATATTGCTTCTTATATTTCATCTGTGTAAATCTAAGTTTAACTCTTATTATTTTATTTATTTGAAGAACAGTAGCAATCCGTGCACCGAAACAACCTTAATGAAGAATATAACAATTTTAGATTGTGTCTCAATTCAAAAGCTTGCAAGCATAAAACGTTTAAACCTAAGTTGTTCGATTTTCTTGTATTTGATTTACAGGAATGACCTTATCTTCGGATGCCATATTTCAATAAAGAACGGTACTTGAAGAAGAAATTTTGTAATCATAATCATTTGAATGGTAAAAATACTTATCATAAAAATAATAATAAAACAAACTTTTCTTGCCATATTGAAGTTTATGAAAGAAAAAACTTTAAAATGAATATTAAACCTCAAAAATCTCTTACCCATGAAAGGTAAGATGACAATTTGGATACCCATAAGCACGACAAGATTCAACCATTTTTGAAAAATTGAACAATTATGACTGATAAAATTTCAAAACAATTACCATACTCGTATGTTTTCTATTAAAATGGTGACGATGGAAAACAAAGCCAATACCTTTATTCACTAGATACATTATTGGAACAAAACGACACAGATGATTGCCTCCGAATGTTCAGATATGCAGTGAATAAAACTTATGTATTAATTATGTTTTTAATAGACTAGAATAAAATAAAATGTTATCAACTGCTGTATCTTATCTATACTCATCCGATTTCAAAAATTCTTTCACCAATATTTATAATGGACGATCAGGGTGGTTATAGATTATATATTATCCCGTTAAAATAAAATGGTTTTTCGTGGCCACTTATTTTACAACCAAATTCGACGAAAAAATGGTCGAGCGATGCGTTTTTTACAAACGCTGCCTTAATGATAAGAGATATTTAAATACTTTCTATAAAGAAGTTGTAGAACTTAAAACGTTCTATTAAAAAGTTCATAACAACATATCTTCATGTTAAGGTTAATACATAAATTACTCAGAATCTTCGCGTGCGAAGCGGCGGACACAGCTAGTATTTAATAAATTAACAAAAATTAACGAAGAGAGTTTGAGAAAAAATTGTGTTTAGTGGTACCTGATTTGTGCATTGTATTGAGTGTACATGGAAGGAAAAATATTATTCTTTTAATCCTTTATTTACTCGTAAAACTCAACATTTACATTAAAATTAGGAAATTATCAATTTTAAAACCATTTTTAAAACACGAGTTGAAGCATTTTTACTCCCTTTATATTAACTCATGGCGTCTGCTTGCTTGCTTGCCTGCTTGCCGTCGAAAAAACTTTAGATCGATTTTTGAAACTTTTCCAGTGATCCAATCGAGCTGAAGCTTTGCAAGCAGACTCGTAGCGACGATCAAGAAGATCTATCAATTTTTCGTTAAAAAATAATAATAATTATAGTATAATTTTGGATTTTTAGAAATTTTAATGGTTTTTTCAAATTGAAATCATTACAAAAGTTTGATTACTACCAACGGCGCCGGCGGCCCGATAACGTCACGGAGTATTTCAAATTTGAATTACTCCGTCGGTAGGTACAATAGGTACTTCACTACGAATTTCGAAACTTTATGACAATTGGTTCACAGATGACAGCACACTTCGGTTTTTTGGGAAGAAATCAAGTAATAAAGAGATATTTTTAGAGATTTTTGACATAGATATTTGTCTAGACGTGTTTCATTTACAGTCAATCAATTATTACATTATGGTAAACTTAATTTACAAAGAAAGGGAGTAAAATAAAAACTTGGTTTTTATGGGTTACTTTTTTACTCCCTCTTTTTCTTTTAAGGCGATCGTCTAGCAGAATGAGCAAATTTCATCATTTTTTCTCATATCTTCTCTTGCGTTTTTTATCACATTTTTGTACGGAAATATCTCGTTTTAAAATTACGTTACGTATATTTTAAATACGAATATCTTATTAAAATGTCACAAACTAAATTATATAATTGATTAATAAATTACCAAACCTTCGATGTTTTAAAAATGAAGAAAATTGCTCCACTTTGTGGGCATTTTATGACTGAACGGCCTGTTGAGATGAATAAAAAAGACATCTAAATGATCTAACAAATTTTTAATTATACTATTAAATTTAATAATTATACTATAATTTTGGATTTTTCGAAATTTGAATGTCTTTTCAAATTGGAATCAATACAAATGAGTTATGACCCCGACGTATGCAGTAGGCATGAAACCTGAATGAGAAAGGGAGTATAATAAAAACTAGGTTTTAATGGGTTAGTTAGTTGAAATATTAAAATGATTACGGTATCATTGTGGCTTCTAACGGATACTTTTGATCACCGTAACCTGAGGGTATACTTTTGATCACCGTAATCCGTAATACATATAGTATTATATATATTTTGCACGAGTGTTAGATGTACATCTTTCTAAAACACGGATTTTGAGATTAAAAAATCTTTAAGCAAAGTACAGGGCTGATCATTTAATTAAGTTTCATCAGCCAATTAAGAAACAGAACAAAACAACGTGAATAACTAAGCAATTTTTTTTTGTGAGATATTTAGTATTCGAAAAAAGTGACATTGCATTGGAAAATATTCGAATACAACATCTTTACAGCGTAATTTAGCATTCCACTAAGTTATTATTATTTATTATCCTATTAGAGTGCTTTTAATAAAACTCAATTTCGAGAGGGCATATTTTATTATTCATCCTTATTTAAGTGGGAATTCTAAATAGTCTGTAAAATTTCACGTATAAGAACTTAGGCGTTCTAAGTTTTGATAATTGTGCTTTTAGAGCGCATTCAATAAAACTCAATTTTGAGACGATACATTTTATTATCCGGCCACATACAATCATGAATATACATTAACCTCCTAAAATCCCACATACAATCGTGAATATACATTAACCTGCTAAAATCCTAAATAATCTATATTTTTTACGTATAAGAACACTTATATGAAAAAGGTTACTTTCTAGAGTGAACCAGCGAATGCATTTTTAAATTGTATTTCTTATTACATTTGTACGAGCACTGTGTACAGGCAAACGGTTTTGCTCCCGTGTGAATAAGCATGTGGCCCACTAAGTGGCTCTTTTGTTTACATACGTATGAGCATTGTGTACAAGCATATGGCTTCTCCCCCGTGTGAGTAAGAATATGGCTTTTTAAGTTGCCTTTTTGACTACACGTATAAGAGCATTGTGTACATGCAAACGGTTTCTCTCCCTCGTGAGTAAGCATGTGGCTTGTTAGTTTGTCATTTTCGTTACAGGTGTAAGTACACTTTTTACATGCAAATTGCTTAACTCCTGTATGGGTAAGCATGTGGATTTTTAATCTATATTTACGGTTGCATATGTACGAGCACTCTGAGCAGGAAAATGCCTTTTCTCCCGTGTGAGTAAGAATGTGTCTACTTAAGCTGCCTTTTTGATAACAAGTGTAAGAGCACTGTGTACATGTGAACGGCTTTTCTCCCTTGTGAGTGAGAATATGGTTTCTTAGGTTGCGTCTCTCGTTACACGTATACGGACACTTTTTACATGCAAACGGTTTAACTCCTGTATGGGTTTGCATGTGGGTTTTTAAGTGATATTTACGATTACATATGTACGTGCACTGTGAACAGGAAAATGCTTTTTTTCCTGTGTGAGTAAGCACGTGGCTTCTTAGGTTGCTTCTCGATGGTGATAACTTAACATTGATTTCTGTATCTATTCCAGAGGTTGACACATGCCCATTCGGGTTAACCAAATTATCTTCGTGCAACTTCAAAAGACCTGCAATTAAAAAATTACATTTGTACTTTTAACCCGAAATAAATTTATTTTTCCCGAAATTCCTAAGCTTTTAGATCAACGTATCCAAAGCGTTAATAATGACAATTTCCTGAACTTTATCAAATATAAGTACTTAAATAGACTAGTCTTATAAAATTATTACTTCTCAAATTAATCTGCAGTTCAGCTTTTCCAGGGTCCACAAGTTATAAAAAGTAGTTAAAAAATATATTATATAATAGGAAAATGGACAAAATGCTGTAAACCGGCATGAGGTATTAAGTAATTAAAATAATTTCTGAGACAAATCGCATTAAAAGAGATTTGACATATTTGAAGCAGTCAAACTCGTACAAACATTTCAGATTTTTATTTTTTTTAATCATACAGAACTCTCTTTTGGGCACCCTCATTATAATATTTGAAATAAATGAGTTAGATGTACCTGTACTAAAATAAATAACTTTAAGAAAGTGATACTGACTTAATGCATTCTGTCTATAACTATTTCATTGGGCATTTACATTAACTCTATTGAAAAATAAAAGAAAATTGAATTATTTCCGATTTTTTAATTGATTGAGTATACAAAACAAGTAATATAATATAAAGAAAATTAATAATTTTAGATGGTAATAATTTTTTTTTTTTCATTTCAAATTGCTTATTTAAAAACTATAAAAAACATAACTTATATTTATTTAATAACGTCAAATTGCGATAAGTGTGAATTATGATAATAAAATAAGATGAAGGACGAAAATAATTACCACCGTTATCATTTTCATTCCCTTATCCCAGATGCGAAGGTGCAATGTCTTGACTAAGGCGCTCCCATGTTCCCCATTGTTGCACAAGGCACGACAAGTATTATCATCAAATAAATTTAAAAAAACATACCTAATACAAACATAATACAAACACGTAAAACAAAATAATAACTTTAAGGTTCTTTTATCAACCCGTCGCAAAACTTCGCCTGTCCGGAGATGGAGCTCCCGCTGCGAAATAGTAGTCAGCAATAAACATTCTTCTACGATTTTACTTCTAATACTTACCTCTAATAATTACTTACTTAAAGAGTACGATTTTAGGGTCAGTTTTGTTCATCGATACTGAGCCATTCTAATCAAAATATCGTTTGACAGAACAGTATTAAATTTAGTTTACAGTTTAATTAAAATAATGATCTACGGCCAATGATATAATAAACTGTAGATATGTTAAAACGTTAAATCTTGGCAACTCAAAAGTAAGGTAATTGCCTTAATTACATTCGTTATCAAACGGACGTTCTTTGTGATCGGACGAGACGCAAAGCCGAAAAAAAAAGACCCGGGGAAAGGGAACACAGTATCGTACACTATTGTAAGAATGAGTATGTTATTTTAGTCACCGTGACTTCAAATTACCTGATTTTTACGTGATTACTTAATTATGTGATTTGTTGTCTCTTTCAATGCAATATTTGCTACATATGAAAGCCGGCTAGTATGGGTATAACATGTCTATATTACAATACGTCAACGCCTAGTGCAGTGTTTGATTTCATTCATTAATACTCCAAAGAAACCAATCCCTTACCGTCGCGCTGGTCGGAATTCCTGGAGGACTCCGAGCACTCCTGCTTGATATCTGGATACGATATGTCTATATCGGACACTCTTTCCTCGCCGCTCTCGACGGAAGACTCTGGTTCGGGCTTGACGACAGGAGCATCTGGGGCAGCGCGATCCATGCCTCTAGTACAGCGTGCACGAATACTGGTTAATGTCATAGATATATAATAATATGTTTATGTCGGCTGACCATAAACATGAGCAGTCCACAGACGAATTATAAAATTATCTGTAAGGAAAGGTCCTACGTACATGTAGATTGGCGGAGGTGGTTTTGAAAAGTTTAAAAGATGAACAAATACCTTTCGAGGCATACCATATCACGGAGTGCGGTGATTTCAAGGGTAAGTACGTGAAATTTATAAAAGACATTCCGTTCTTTTTGTACACATGAAGAAATTCAGACAACATTATGCAAGTAATGTTATATTGTATTATATTCAATATTAGCTATCTTGTATTTATTCTTTTATTTCATCTGTGTGAAACTACGATGTTTATAAGATCGTTCGTATAATTTTATTTATGTATAAGAACAATAGCTATCCGAGCAACGAAAGAAAGTTTAATGAAGAACAAATTAATTTTATATAAGTCCTCAAATCAAAAGTTTGCTGGCATAAATTGTTTTAACTTTAAAACCAAATTTATGAATCAATTAGAAAGACACACACAAATACACAAATCAAATCAAAAAAAAAATATTTGGCTGCTACCGGAATCTAGGTTTTAAAAGATTGCAACTTCACAATAAGAATGTGTTTTTAAATAAAATGTTTTAACGTTAGCTGTTTCAAGATTTTGAATTTAGATTGTATTTTATTTACAGAAATGACCCTACGATCGGATGTCATATATTAATAAAGACTGGTATTTGAAGAGGGAATCTTTTTAAAATGTCAAAAATAATATAAATAAAAATAATAATAAAAAAAATATTTTATTGACACATTGAATATTATGAATCAAAAAAGACCAAAATGAATTCAAAACCTTAAAAATCTCTTACCCATGAAAGGGAAGGCAACAGTTTGTATGCCAAACATTTTGTTATCCATAAGCACTGCAAAATTTAACAATTTATTTTCGAAGAATTGAATAATTATGGCATTATATCGAGGGTTCAAGGAACGAAAGATAGTATTCATATAATTCTTTATTCACTCCTAATGCACAACATTAAAAAGAAAATAATTTACTTTAAAACAATCTTCAACACTAGTTAATACCTTTTTCTCTCATAAATATTCAAATTCGGTATTATCGTACTCAGCGCCTTCTTGCGGGTGCTTTTAATCACCGTACTTTGAGTATTATTTGTGTTAGCACGAGTGATAGACGTGCACCTTTCCATAAAAAATATTTTGAGATAAAGAGGCTAAAGATATCGTTCGTCAGGCAATTAAGAAACAAAACATCTAAATGACTCTAAGCTTACATCTTTTTTTGTGAGATATTTAGTATTTGAAATGAGTGACGTTGCATTACAAAGTATTGAAATATGACACATACATAGAGAAATTAGGCGTTCCACTAAGTTTTGATAATTGTTCATTTAGAGTGCATTCAATAAAACTCAATTTTGAGACGAAACATTTTATTATCCGGCCACATTCAATCGTGTATAAGTACATCTTATCCTAAATAATCTATATTTTTTACGTATAAGAACACTTTTATCATGAAAAAGGTTACTTTTTAGAGTGAACCAGCGAATGCATCTTTAAATTGTATTTCTTATTACATTTGTACGAGCACTGTGTACAGGCAAACGGTTTTACTCCAGTGTGAATAAGCATGTGGCCCACTAAGTGGCTTTTTTGCTTACATACGTATGAGCACTGTGTACAAGCATATGGTTTCTCCCCCGTGTGAGTAAGAATATGACTTTTTAAATTGCCTTTTTGATTACATGTGTAAGAGCATTGCGTACATGCAAACGGTTTTTCTCCCTCGTGAGTACGCATGTGGCTTATTAAGTTGCCATTATCATTACACGTGTACGTGCACATATTACACGCAAACGGTTTAACTTCTGTATGGGTAAGCATGTGGATTTTTAAGCGATTTTTGCGATTGCAAATGTATGAGCATTGTGAACATGAGAATGCTTTTTCTCCCGTGTGAGTAAGAATGTGGCTCCTTAGGTTGCCTTTTTGATAACACGTGTAAGAGCACTCTGTACATGCAAACGGTTTCTCTCCCTTGTGAGTAAGCATGTGGCTTCTTAGGTTACGATTTTCGTAACATGTGTAAGTGCACATTTTACATGCAAACGGTTTTACTCCTGTATGGGTGAACATGTGAATTGTCAAGCGATCTCTGCGATTGCATGAGTAAGTACACTGTGAACATGAAAATGGTTTTTCTCCTGTGTGAGTAAGCATGTGGCCTTTCAAATGACATTTTTGATAACAAGTGTAAGTGCACTGTGTACATGCAAACAATTTTTCCCCCGTGTGAGAGAGCATTTGGGTTTTTAAGCTGTCTTTACGATTACATGTGTACATGCATTGTGAACATGAAAGAGGTTTTCTCCCCGTGTGTGTAAGCAAGTGACTTCTTAACTGGCATTTTTGATTACACGTGTAAGTGCACAGTGAACACGCAAACGACTTTTCATTCGTGTGGGTAAGCATGTGGTTTCTCAAGCTGTCTGAATGATGACATGTATAGTTGCACTGAGCACATATAAACGATTTTCCTCCAGTAGGCGAACAACTTCTCGATGTTTTTTTGGGTGATAACTTAATATTTATTTCTGGATCCATTTCAGAAGCAGATACAGCCGCAGTCGGGTTAACCAAATCAGTGTCTTGCAACATCAAAAGACCTGCAATTAAAATATTATATTATTTTTCTAACTATATTTGTACATTTAATGAAAAACAGAATTATTTTCCCAGGATTCTTCAACTTTTAGTTCATCTAAAACATCAATTAAACTTAATCAAATACTAGCTGTTCGTACCCGGCGTTGTTCGGATAAGAATTTAGTTAAAAATAAGTTTGTGGGGGATACGAATTATCAATTGCTTTGCAAAGCCTTTAATAAAAACAACATTTTTATTAAATATAGGCTGAGATAGAGGAAAATCCCGAGGGAAATGTGGTTAATATTCTAAGGAATATGTAAGCAAAATTTGGGTCAGATCTGTTAAACGCTAATGATGTAGTAAATATTTCGAAGGGAGAAGGGGGTAAAGTGGGAAGGGGGAAATGTGACCTATGTTTTCCGCTGTACCCTTTAAAAAAAGCATATAAAATTGTGGTCAGATCTGTTGAACGGTACAGAAACATTTGTATAGAATGTATATCAGGGGAAGAGGGTTCGGTAGAGGGGGAGGGGTAATTGTCAACTGTGTTACCCGCCTGGTCCTAAAGAAATATTTTGCCAAATTTGGGTCAGATCACTCAAACGGTGTAGATTTGTATCGAGAACAGACAGACATTGAGTTTTATAGGTTTTATCACTCCTCAAATTCATTTGCGGTTCTGCTATTCCAGGGTCCACAACTTAAAGAGGTTGTAAAATAGGAACCAACCATTAGATACGTTGCACAGAGTGGGTAATGAATACGATTAAGTTATTAACATACAACATAACATAAATTTAACGTTAATAATATTGAATTGTTATTTATTCAGGCTATTTCACCTACGAATCATGCTATATTCTGATAAATAGTAAAAAAATATTTCTTATGAAGAACCGTGTGATGTTTACTTTAAAAAATCTTTTAAATACGCGAACTAGCGAAGAATAACATTTTTATGAATATTTTTTTCATTCAAATGGTTTTATAAATTCAATGATACGGAGGACGTCTCAATTTAGAAAAAACTTCATCCTTGGAGGGGTTTCAACGCAAGTAAAGTAATAATTTAGATATAAACACTTCGGCCTGTATTAACAGTTACCCTTACGGTTACAAATGTTCATATTCCTTTAATAGTTTCATACTTAGTGCAGTGTTTGATTTCATTCATTAATACTCCAAAGAAACCAATCCCTTACCGTCGCGCTGGTCGGCCCTCCTGGACTTCTCCGAGCACTCCTGCTTGATATCTGGATACGATATGTCTATAACGGTAAAGGGCGTTCCTTCATCGCCGCTCTCGGACGGTTCGGGCTTGACGACAGGAGCATCTGGAGCAGAGCGGTCCATGGCTCTAGTACAGCGAGAACGAAGCATAAATGCCACAAATGACAGTTAATGTCATAGATATATAATAATATTATGTTAATGTCCGATGGCGGCTGACCATAAACATCAGTAGTCCATAGATGTATTATAAGATTATCCGTATGGAAGGTCCTACGTATACGTACATAATTGTGGAGTTAAATATTAAAACATGAACATGATAGGGCGGTTTTATTAATCCGTCTCCGTCTATCAATAAGATGCCTTGTCAAGGAAGGTGGAGCGGGAATTTCAAACACTCTAGCACTATTATATACATTTATTACAAAAGAAAAACAGTCAAATCTTACCCTAGAACACTATTACTAACTTTATAGCTAATCTTAACCTAAGCACAACCAGTTCCGACTCCCACATAAGTCCGCCCTGTCTTTTCACATTCAGTTCAAACAAAAAAAATCACAACACACTAAAACACGTGTCCACTATCAGAGGCCCTCGTGGCCGCCATCTGGTCTGTGTTCGGCTCGCCGCGTGGTCCAGACCTGGCGCGTCCGGCGGCGGGATCCACAATCGGCTGGAGGCATCTGGCCGGAGTCTCGGTAACCCGCGGGAAGCGCACGTGGTCCAGGCCGCGGAAGCACGTCGGTCCCCTCCGGTCGCTGCTGGGGCCGAGCTGCAGAAAAGCGTCAGGCCTTCCTCGGGAGCCCGCCGTGGTGAAGCGGCCATCGCCTGGAACCGTCCAGAGCGCTGCAGGCCGCCTTCTTCTCCAGCGACGTTGACGGCGCCGCCCCGCGTTCTTGAACACACGTGGCGGCGGCTCAGGGCCCGCCGCCGCAGGGGCGGCCGCGGGCGAGGAGCCCGAGCTGTTGCGGCGGTGGCGGTCGGAACGAGACAAGGGGGCGTTCTTGGCCCGCCGGCTTCGACTCTCTGTGTATGCGGGGAGGGGGGTAGCCTCCCCCACCCGCAATGGCACCCTACCAACCCCTGGCGGTGCGGGGTGGCAACCCGTGGTGCCGCGCGAAATTTAAAATTACCTAAACCTATTTTAAAATAAAACTTATATTCTAATTTAAAAAGGACGCGATGCGGAACGTCACATGCAGGTCGCGGACGCATCAAACATATACTTTGCGTGGCATAACCTACTACGGAATGCGATGTTTTCAATGGAAAGTGCGTGAACTTTTTAAAAGACATTCCTTTCTTTATTTACACTATGAAGGAATTAAAACAACATTATAACAACTAATTTTGTATAAGTTTGACTTATTGGAGTTATTGAAAATGGGGTAGCTTGTTGGTCTGGTGTTTAAGACTCTCGCCAAGTAATTAAATACTAGAAATGAATAAAGCGCTCAGTGCAAAATTAGATTTTTAAGATTAGTACACAGATTAGTATTATACATTAAATACTACACTTAAGCCTGTGTAATTTCCTAGTTATATAAGAATGCACATAACACACTTATAAAATGCCGCTTCATTTTTTTAAAAGAACGTAGGTCACTAAATTATAGGTATGAGTATTTTGTAGTTTTTAGTATTAAAATGGCTAACCAACGTGAGGTAGGTACCAGTGTGTAGTTGTATTGAAACCATCACCAAAAAAATATTAAAATAGCCCATAAAGAGTGAAAAAGACTATTCCCTTTTTGTCTTTTCTTGTATCTTAAAATGCAAATTCTGGAACCAAGTGCTTTATTATTATTATTATTTTATTTTTTTAAATTTTTTTTTATTTTTTTTATTTATTTTTTTTTATTTATAGTATTTATGTCACGGTTTAAACTAATCAAGGTTTATTTCATTTATGATAAACTTTTTGATTATTGATTTGAAAGAAAACAATCAGTTTTCCATCCATCATCTTTATTGTGTTCTCGATTCATGTGAGATGAAATTGCTAAATGCATAGTCAGGGACCCTATAGCTTTGTTAAGTTTTGAATATAAAAGAAACATTGGTTTCAAAAAATCAACTTTTATAAGATAAAAAGGGGTTACGAATTGTATTTTATAATCCAAGATAAGTCCAAGATCCAAGTGAATAGCGTTTCTCACTCTTTATAGGCTATTTTAAACTACTTTTTATTAATATTTTCAACAATACTACACGCCGGTACCTCGCGTAAATTTGCCGTTTTAATACTAAGGCAAGCGCCACACTGAGCATATCTTCTGCCGCCTCTTTGACGTCGCGTCAAATCCGCAACCGAATTTAGCAGTCACATACAATATTCTACAGCAGATTCAGTCTTCAACAAACACACGTGCATGCGCAGTGCGGACGATCCGTCGAATGTGGCGCTTTGATTTTACGTTGACTGAGAATCTGCTCAGTGTGTTCAATAAGCGCATATTGTATGGAAAGAATTGTCGTGTTCCGCAACATGTGTTCTACAACGTCAAAGACGCGACACAAGATACGCCTAGTGTGGCGCCGGCCTAAAAACTATAAAATACTCATATAGTTTAATGCCTTTCTTTAAAAAACAGTACTTAATACATTTACTGCATGCACTTGACTTGACTTGATCTAATGGCATCTTGATCAGAGTACCAGGTCACTAATAAACCCCTTGCTCCTTTATCATGGTGTATCAGTGAAGGGATTTCTTTACTTCACTTTAGAAAAATAAAATATAAGGGGGAGGGGTGTTGCTGCAAGAGTGGCGCAGGATTACTCCGGGGTTGGCGCAGGGGGGGAGGCTCGGGGGGAGGACCCGCTTGGAGTCTTGGGTCTCCTGACGCGTAGTTTCCCTTATTACTAGGAAATTAACACAGATAGATCTTAAGTGCAATATTTAATATATAGTACTAACCTTTATATTTATCTTAAAATTTTTTTTGCACATATTACTTTATTAATTTCCAGTATTCATTTTTTCTTTCGGCACTAAATTTGTGATTGACTGTCAAGTTGTATACCAAAAAGTCAAACATGAAGCCTTAAGAAGGCATTGGTGTCCTTGTTCTGTTGTGAGAAAGAGAATATGTACATATGTTATTTTATATTAAGTGCTAGTGAAGAGTAATGGCAGTTATTATTAAAATGCATTTTGCATATACCTGATCGCAGAAAGCGACCTTACATCACACAACAAATCATATTATTATATTCACAGCGGCATTTAACCAACAACAATTTCTCAATACGGGCCGGTTGGTGGTTTATTATATTTTATTTAAAGCATTGATTTTTGCGCTGTCCACATAATCAAATTTTCCGTTTTCGTAAACAAACTATTACGATAAACTAAGTTGATACAACTGGCCCCAATTTTTTTTAATCGTTACGAATAATGTAATTCGTCTATGAACTACCCGTATCTATGGACAACCTCCATTTTAGCTTCGCTGTGTCGCGTGCCCCGCGCTCGCTGTACTAGAGCCATGGACCGCGCTGCCCCGGATGGTGCTGCAGCCGAGCCAGTCAAGTCTGAGCCAGGGTCTCCAGCCGAGAGCGGCGACGAAGGAGCACATTTCACCGAGATAGACATATTGTATCCTGACATCAAGCAGGAGTGTTCGGAATCTTCCAGGAGGACCGAACAACACGAAGGTGAGGAATTATGTGTTAAATAATCAAAAGTGTATCAGTTTATCTAAATTTTAATACAACTACTCAACGCGTGCTGTAAAGAAGTACCTGTATTATTACACATGAAACGTGGAATCACAGATGGTTTCATTAAAGACAGTTGGATGGCAATGTATGCGTCTTGGAATAGGCGGCGTAATTGACGGATGTGGTAGGTTTGCGCCCAGATTTTTACAAAATACATGTTTTCTGGTAGAGTTGGATGCCCTAGTTTCAAGAATGCAATCGGTCGGGTTGTGAGTATTGAAAAAGCAGAATATTTTGAGTTTGTTCAAATCTTTCAGAACAGTGCTGGATTTATGTCACAGAGACATTATTAATCAATTAGTGTATATTATAGATATCTCAAATATAAAAAATCAATGTAGATTTTCTCATTAGCGACATCTGTGGGGATTTAGGGGAATGAAAATGGCTTTGTACAGGCCGCATGGAAAAGGCGCTTACAACTCATATATGAAAGCTTTTCACGCAATTTGAACATATATACAACTTCCAAAAAATGAATAAGCATGGTATATTCTATCATGGGTGGAAATGGCGAATGTTACAATTGTGTAAAGTGATCACTTAAGCCAACCATAAAAAGACAGGTCATAAGTCCTGTTACACCCAAATGACTTCTATACCTACTTTCCCATAATTAATACAGTTTCATCTCTGTGAGATATCTATAATATACACTAATTGAAAAAGCAATTTACTTTTGAAAGTTTCCATTTTTTCTCAATACATTACACATTGACACATTATACGATATGATGAATTAAGGATATCATAAATTCGCGAAAACCACAGACAAAAGGCACGCGTGATGAGTGGTTTTTCCATTTTTGAAATCAGGACACTAAAGTCTGAAATAAAACAAGTCTTTTGCAAATATTTGAACATATTTCGTTGTCAATCCAACTTCATCCAAATTGGAGACAACCTTACAAACAATTTTGAAGTGAATTTTCTTTAAGTAGTAAATTTAAAAGCTAGTTGTTTGCGAAAAGTTAAGCAAAAAGTGTATATTGTTGTGATGAGATGTAAGTGAAAATGGTTGTTTTGATTGGTTGAAAACGTAAAAATCTACGTTTTTTCTTGACTATTTCTCCTGATCAAACAAACTATCAAAAGGGGGCATAACACACACCACCTTGAGGCGTCAAAAAGTACACTCAAATTCAAAAAAATTGACCTAAGTATTGTACATAAAATTCGTTTTATAATCATTTTTAGGGTATATATTGGTTATTTTTGTATTTAACTAATTATTTTTAGCTGTTGGTTTTCTGAATAAATAAAATATAAGTATGTATACCATTAAGTTAAACTAAAATATATACAGTAGTTACTAGCTGTTCGCACCCGGCGTTGCCCAGGTTAGGGATTTAGTTAAAAATAAGTTCTTAATTGGACACTAAGGTTCTACTGTTTTGCAAAGTTTCTAATAAAGACAATCTTTCCATTTAATTTACGCTGGGATTGATAAGATGTCCAGGGGAAGTGTCGCCTATGTTACCCACTGGGTCCTAGAGAATAAGTATGCAAAATTTAAGTGAGATCGGTCAAACGGTATAGAATTGTGTAGAGAATATTCCATGGAGAGGGGGTGGGGTAAAGGGGAGGCAGAAATTTCGCGTATGTTACCCACCGAGTTCTAAAGAATAAGTATGCAAATTTTGGGTCAGATCGGTTTAACGGTATATATTTGTACTGAAAATATATCAGGGGGAGGGGGAAATATAACCCACCTAAAAAATAAGCAGGCAAAATTTGAGTCAGAGTCAACGGTACAGATTTGCATGGAAAGTATAACATCGGAAGGGCAGGGAGGGGGGAATATGTATGATATATGTACAGACACAGAGTTTTATATGTATATAAATGTTTAACTGGTCGCGAAGGGCTACCGGGCTGCTGTTTGTGTTCAAGTTCAAGTCCCTCTCCGGCCATGTTTTTTTGTCTTTGTTTTCTCCAATTTGGTTTCTTTGCCATGGATTCCAGGAAGTTAATATTAAGAGCAGGGCTTGCCAAAGACGCGAACCATTAATTTAAGAAAGTATTTTCTTATTGATAATGTCCACAAAATAATCGATAATAATGATCGGTGTACATTTTTACAACTCAATATTTTGAGCGTCATTAATATATAATTTTTTCTTTATTTTAGTTGAGTATAGTTTCTACCGCGCGTACACTTTTTTTTTAATAAAAAAGGGGTTTAATAAATTTCTAAATGGCGGAGATATTGCTGTTACGCAAAGGTCTCTACGACGCGCGCAGCGTATGGAGCTCTTGTTAAATGATGTTATGTCCTTGATGTAACTTATCAAAAATAACTAGATTTTTTTTTTGCACATCACATCACTTCGAAAGAAAATAGAGGAGCGTGTACTCATTTGGCAAGGTAGAAATTATACTTCTCTAGCGCGATTGTGATAAATTTATTACACTTTGATGTTGTTAAATTACGAATTTTTGTTTCTGAAGTGGTACAAATGTAACTATTGATTTGTGATAACTAAAATAAGAGATAAATGTCTCTGAATCGACGTCTAACGAAGACATTTGATGCGACAAGTCAAAAAAACGTGTGTATTTAAAAAAAATTGGGTTTTATCTACTTACGGCCTAAAACGGCTCCGTGCTCAAAAGTTTCGAAACTATACAGCTTTAACAGCTGCACTGAATATCGAATGATGAATGTGTTTTTTGATTTCAAAACGAATATCTGTCAATTAGGTTTTTACAAATCATCGGCACTCACATGAAATCCTAATACACACCTAAAATCTTAATTCAATAAACAGTTCTAATTTTCAATTCAATCATCAATAATTCGCCAGCTTTTGAATATAGCAACTTTATGATTGCTACTCGATTTAACATGGTTGACAATAAAGTATTTCTATTACTGGAAAACTCATTTCAAGTAAATAAATTTTTGACAGTTTGATGGGTGCGCGCGCATTTCGGGTCTCGCATTCCCGTTACATGCTGCTTCCCGCTATAATGCTTAACATCTTTTTTTCTCATTTTTTTTTTAACCGACATGTAAAAGTACCGTCATTTTTGACGGGTTACAGCTAGTGTAAGAATAAATGTAAAATATGAACATTAAAAACAAGGTTTGTATGCACAGGGCGTAACACAACATTTTACATGTATTAATATTGCCCTTGAATTTTAAGTCGTAAATGTTCAAGCAACAACGTCCTTGTCAGTAGCTGTCAATCAGTAGATGAACGATGTCAAAGTTTGAATTTTTCAATTATACTAAATTACCTTCTGCAAAGATTTTGATTATCACCACAGTAATTTATATTGAATATTAAACTATACGCTCTAAAATCAAATCAAATAAAATAATTTAAATCTTCCAGAAATTGAACCAGGATTTTTATCTCATTACATCCAGGCAGTCAGTAAAAGCGGCGTTAAATATATTGTTACGTGATTCTATATACGAGGAGAACTACACAAAATCGAAGGTTTTCTGAACGTCTGGACGTTCTGAAAGCTGGTAGACTTCGCGAATTCGATTTCCGGTGAGGTCAAACCTGGGTATTTTGTGATGTTTCGCTTCTGTAATAGGGCCTCTTAGACTTTTGAAGCGTAAAATCTAAAAAAAAAGAATTTGATGTAATAAGAAAGCAGTGTAACAAATTCATAAGTTGAGAATTTGTATTTTTGATTGCAGACATGTTCGGGCCACAGGATTCTACCACTACATCATCTTTTCCTGCGTCTACCTCGATCGTGCCTGTGTCTACATCCGAAGTGGATCCAGAAATAAAAACGTTAGACGAAAAAAAATCAGGAAGCCATTCCGTTTCCGTGCTTGGAGAGAAGCCGTATTCATGTACACAGTGTACTTACACTTGTAATCAAAAAGCCAGATTAAAACACCACATGCTTACCCATTCTGGGGAAAAACCGTTTGCATGTTCACAGTGTCCTTACGTGTGTAATCGTATAGACCATCTAAAAATCCACACGTTTACCCATACTGGGGAGAAACAGTTTGCATGTACGTTCTGTCCCCACACGAGTAATTATAAAGCCAGCTTAAGAATTCACATGCTTACACATAGTACTGAGAAACCATTTGTTTGTTCGCAGTGTACCTACACGTGTAATCGTATGGCCAGCTTAACAAAACATATGCTTGTACACTCTGAGAAGAAACCGTTTGCATGTACGCAATGCACTTATACGTGTAATCAAAAAAATAATTTGAAAAACCACTTGCTTACCCACACTGGCGAAAAACCATTTGCATGTTCTAAGTGTTCTTACATGTGTATTCGAAAGGCTACTTTAAAAAAGCACATGCTTATTCACACTGACGAAAAACCCTTTTCATGTTCACAATGCTCTTATGTATGTAGTCGTATAGAAAATTTAAAATCTCACATACTTACTCATACTGGAGAGAAACCATTTGCATGCACACAGTGCACTTACACGTGTAATCAAAAAGTAAGATTAAGAAACCATATACTTACTCACACTGGTGAAAAACCGTTTTCATGCTCGCAGTGTTCATACACGTGTAGTCGAAAGATTAACTTAAGACATCACATGCTTATGCATAGTGAAGAGAAACTTTTTTCGTGTTCACAGTGTTCCTATACGTGTAATCGTATATACCTTCTACGAACCCATATGATTGTTCATACTGATGAAAAACCCTTTGCATGTACACAGTGCACATACACGTGCAGTCGAAAAGCCAGTTTAAGAAACCACATGGTATCGCACACAGGGCAGAAACCATTTGCGTGCACGTACTGTACTTACACGTGTGTTTTGAAGAGTAATTTAAGAAAACACTCGCTTATTCACACTGGGGAGAAACCTTTTTCATGTTCACAGTGCTCTTACACGTGCAATCGTATGGACCATTTAAAAACTCATATGCTTACTCATACTGGGGAAAAACCATTTACATGTAAACAGTGCACATACTCGTGTAATCAAAAATCAAACCTTAAAAAACACATGCTTATGCACACTCCGAAGTAACCGTTTTCATGTTGAAACTAAGCTTAATGTAAATGATTCGTATTTAGGGCCGGGGATGCGCATTTACTACCAAATTTATTGATAATGCATTAAATTTATGCCGTCACCAAGGAGTGCATTGTAAAAGGAACGATACATATGTAGAAACTTTAACTTTTATTTAATTTTTTCGCAATAAGTGAAACGTGTTAAGACATGGTAGTTTGTAAGAGTTTTAAATGTACAATCTCGTAGTAAAGGTTTTGTATTTATTTTTATTTATTCGATGCTACACATTATTTATATATGTTTTAGGTTTAATTGTTCTTAACGTGTGTCACAAGAAAACTCTGTGTTGAGACAGGTAAATTAATCAGGGTTTCCAAAAACTATGATTACCAATTACTATGAGTCCTTGTTCACATGAATTGTAAACGGTATTTCTAAACACACGGTTTTTTAAGTTATCATCTCATGGCGCATTCACTGTAAAATTTTCATTGTTACTGAAGTTGCGCACACGCAGCGTGCGCATGTAGCCGAATCATGTAGCGAAAATACGAGACCACGAAATGCTCTTGATTATTATTTTCTGTTACAGTAATATCTTAATACAATAATTTCGTTCAAATTCAAAGCTAAAAAACAGGCCGGAGCGGTGCTTGAGCCCTGGTCGTTCAGTGTCGCATTGCAACGACTAACTGACTTAGCTATCTCCGGTTTACCTTAGACAGTCAAAAATATATTATATTTAGATATATTACATACTTGTGAAAAATCACAAACATAATTTAAATAATATTTATTTTTATTTAGTTACAAATAATTTCGCTAAAATATTTAAAAAATTAATAAAAATCGAAATTACACAGTTAAGAGCAAGAAATGTCCAGCAAGTGCCATCACAGCGAAGACGCACACTTCCAACAGCCAATGCTTCTGATTTTGTGTATATGCTTCGCGGCCGGTGTCAAGCGTGTGGATGTTGTAACTTTAAAATATCTTTGCTTATATCTTCGAAACCATCCGATAAATCCTCATTTTTTTTAAATTCGTGTAAGCCGTATAGTAATATAAATAACCATTAATAATTTGCATTCTCAAATTTTATGTAATTTACATAATTAATTTTAAATATATATCAAAGTTTTCATGCAAAATGTATGGCAGTATACTACCGCCATCTATGAAAAGAAGTAAAAACAATTAATCGAAAAAATACTGAAGTGGATAGGCGCTCGGAATTTCAAAAGCACATTTTTTTATATTCGTCGCATCCTATTTGTGATGCTGCGGCTGTAGTCTAATCGCCGTGAGTGTCGATTAGAAGATGTTTATATGTTATTTTAGCTATCACAAACCAATTGTTACATTTGTACTACTTCAAAACAAATATTAATTATTTAAGTACATTAAAGTGTTATCAATTGTATTTATCATCTCTTTAGACATTGTATTATTGTATTAATATAGATTTTTAACATTTTATTTTGTAAATATCTTCTACTGGGCCTACATGAGTACACGCACCTATATTTATTTCACTGAATTACATTTCATATTCAGATGAGATGGACTATATACTATATAGACTATATACTTTAGTTTATTTTAAATATTGTCCATACAGTATTTATATAAAATGCATTTTGCTGTTGTAGTTTATTATATATTCGAATATAATATAGTGAAGTATAAAATCTAAACAAAATTGGTTTTAACATTTCTGGTTGTATAAATGTAGTCGTTTTTCTGATTAAGAATGAACTGTGCTGTTTTAAGAAGGAATAAAATTGTATTAACTTATTTTTTTTATTTTTGGTTTTTATTAAAATGGTTAAGGAAGAAGGAAAATGTGTAATAAATAAAAATTAATGAATTTTACCAATTATATAAATACAGGCTAATACTAAGTAGCTACTACTATCTTGACGACCATAGAATAATGTAATGAACACGTTCAATACGAATCAAGTGTCACTTCTACATAAGGTAAATATACTGTGGTACCAAAATGTAAAAATGAGTATGGAAAAAGAACATTACGGGTAAAAATACATACGATGGACAATGGTATGCCCGACGATGGTTGGGATTGGATTGATGTGATTGGGTAAAATTCAGCAATTTTTTATTCCAAAAAATTCCAAATATCATAAAAACTAGATATCTCATTAGTAACATCTGTGGTGATTTAAGAGGAGTGAAAAAGCTTTGGATGCCGATCGCGCTAATTATTGTTGCAAGACATATAAGCAACATGTCGTAAAATTTATATATGAATAACTTTTAAAAAATTGAAAAACACGATATTCTATCATAGGTGAAAAAGTGAACGTTACATTGTATTAAGTCCAGCCGTACAATAGGTCGTAAGCTCTTCGAACGCTCAAAGACTTCCATAACTACTTTTCCATAAAAATATAATTTCGTCTCCGTGAGACGTCTATAATATATATTGATTAATGATGTTCTTGTGACAAAAATCCAGTACTGTGTTCTGAAAAATTTGAAAAAAACTCAAAATATTCTGGGTAAATTCGTATGCGAAGGTGAAGGTAGCGGGTAAACAAACTTCAACTTTTTAAAGTTTGTTTACCCGCTACTTATATACTATATAAGTATACTTGAAATACAAAAGTATTCATCAACCTGTGGAAATAAATCTCCATTTGCTCTCGTATATTCTTAACAGATTTCAATATGCCAAAAGAATAAATGAAGAAATACGTAGCTCGGCAATCCCCCCCCCCCACTGTGCCAAACGTAGCCCAACGTAGCGTTCAGCCTAATCCCTCCCCCTTTTGATCAGGTCGCGTGGTTTATGGACGCTCCTTTGCCTGAGAGAAATAGAGTGAGAACGTTGAAGACTAATGAATATAGTTAGATGGAAAATATATTGATGAACTCGTCAACGAAAACGACAAATTAAATTGAATTTGTAAGCTTTTGGTTTGATCTTATTTTACTGATAATATTTAATACATAGATGTGTTTCTATAGTACTTTAGTATATTACTTTTTTTGCTTTCATAATTACTGCAGTTTACAGTGATGTTAGTTAATTTGACTGCTTTATAACTTTTATCTGTCTCTTTCACTTTGGATCATTCGTAATTTTTGGTAGTATTCCAATTATAATAATTTAGTTGTCTGTCCGTCCGTCCGTCCGTCGTAACTTCGTGTAACGTCCATAACTTCTCTATGGTATAAAAAAATCTTTTTTTTTAATAAATATTTATTTTTTAGGATTTTTGACGGGTTACAGATAGTCATTAAAATATGGTTCTGTAGGTCAGACTATTTAAAATGATACAATATTTTTCTGTCAAGCTGGTACAGGTGGGGATATTATTGGGACTATTATTGATGTAGGGGAGACGGGGGCACCCTAACACAATTGATGAACAACATGGATTTAGGAAAGGCCGCTCGGTTGAGACAAATCTGATGGTCTTCACAAATTACGTCACGGAAGCTCTGGACGCGGGACATCAGGTAGACTGTTCATATAATGACTTCGCCAAAGCCTTTGATACAGTCAACCATGATGTCTTATTGAAAAGGTTGTATGAGATTGGTTTCTCGGATGGTATGCTAAAATTAATGTCGAGCTACCTCCAAAATAGGAACCAATACGTCTCCTACGGCCTATTCGCGTCAGAGTGCTTCTTTACCTTCTCGGGTGTCCCACAAGGATCTAACCTGGGTCCATTGTTGTTTTCGATTTTTATTAATAATATAAAAAATGTAATCTTAAACTCGCGCTTTCTGTTATTTGCGGATGACTTAAAGCTTTTCTTAAAGGTGTCAACTTTGGACGATTTTCGTCTTCTCCAAGCAGATATATCAAATATATGTGAATGGGGAAGACGAAATAAACTTTTGTTTAATGTTTCCAAGTGTTCGGTTACATCCTTCACTAGGGCCCAAAAAACTCTATTTTTTCGCTACAAAATGAACGATCAAAATCTGACAAGAACATCAAATGTTAAAGATCTAGGTGTTAGATTTGTAAGCAACCTAACATTTCACGATCACATAGAGACGATCAGTGGTAATGCTTTGAGAATGTTAGGATTTGTTCTGCGTACTGCCAGGGTTTTCGAGAATACCCGCGTACTGAGAACTCTTTACAACTCCTTGGTGCTGAGTAGACTCGAGAGTGGCTCGATGATCTGGGGGCCACATGAGGGCAAGTACTCTCTTATGGTGGAGAAAGTCCAAAAGAAGTTTCTGAGATATCTCTACATGAGAGAGTACGGGCATTATCCTTGGCTTTACCCAACCGAGTTTCTCCAGGGTATGCTTGGCTACAATAGTCTAGAGACTAGAAGAAATGTGTATTTGATTACACATTTTTATCGATTGTTGCGCGGTATGATCGATAATCCTGAAATTATGCAGAGCATTGGTTTGTATGTTCCTGATAATTACATTAGACATCGTCAGCATAGATTGTTTCACATTCCAATATACAGGACCAACCTGCCGATGGTTATGCCTGTTGGAAAAGCTACAGCTATGCTGAACAAGATCGCTTTGGATATTGATATATTCCATGTGTCTGAGGGGGTTTTCCGAAGCAGGATTCTCCTACACCTTTGACCAGATTATACAGGTCACTTCTAATTGTTTAATAATAAATTAGTATTTTAATACACAATATGTATATGTGTGTGTATGTATGTATGTATATGTATATGTGTATGTATGTATATATATGTGTTTATGTATATGTGTATATGGATGTGTATGTATATGTGTATATGTATATTGTTAGATGTAAGTTAATAATATGTATGCATTGAACAGAATGTTTGTAATGTACATATTATGGAATAAATAAAAATTGAAAAATTGAAAAAATTGAAATTGAAAAATATTATGCTGGATCTCGAAATTATTATTAATAGGATGATACGACTATTTTATTCTCTTTTAAACAACCACTCATTAAATTGTTTGGTAAAAGAATAATCATTTCAAAGGGATGTCTGGGTGAACTGAGTTAAACGGATGTCAAATAATGAACTGGTGTCACACTGAACTAGGCGAAAGGGGTGTTAAATAATGAAACTGGAATAAGAAATAGAATTTGTGATTAATTTTTGGTTCTTTTTTATTGCTTTTTATGTTTTGCAAATTATTTTGACATATTTTAATGATAATTTAAAAATTAAATTAATATTCTATGATTCGATGGAAACTATTACACATAAATGTATGATTATAATATTAAGTACAAAGCCAAATAAAATAATTTCATTGTATACATTACAAGAAGGCTGACAACATACATACATATTCATATAAAACTGTATAGAATTTTTCAAAAGCAATACACAGTTTTTATTAAATATTTTTACACTTAATTAATTTAATAAAAAACTATAAGCATATGCAACCAAATATATACAATTAGCAAGGCATAAAATTGTTTAGATTGCTCTCTAGTAATTCCTCCTCTTTCTCCTCCTGCAGGAATTCAATGGGAATTTTTACTTGTTTACCAAAATTTAAATAAATTATAAAATAAAATTATATGTTTCTGCAACATTCTTGGTTTGAAAATACCTTTTCTTTTTCAGTATGGATAGAAGATATCCACTATTATAAATTAGTTTATATAAATTGATAAAAACAAGTATAAAAATATTATATATTTAGCTTAAAATTTGATGCATAATACTTGTAACGGACAGGATGAATGATAGCCCTGAAAAGAGCCTCCTCAAAGAAGATGACATTGCCGAGTTCCATGGTTCGCTGCGGACACCGAACAAGGTGGACCTGTGACGTCATCTTATTCACGGGCGACCGGGCAAGACGCCGGTGCGTCATCACCACCCTGAGGACCGTAAAGACGGGTCCTATGCTTTGATAAATTTGTGAACAAATTTATGTATGAGAATTTATGAAAATAAAATAGCTGTGACATGTTTTAAATTATTACAAATTATTGTAAGAACCTAAATATTGACATATATGAATGTACTTTGTCACATGTTTATTTTCAATAAACGAGAAAATCGCTGTTGCGATAGACCGGGGTGGTGAGTGTAGCCAACTGTATGGCATAAAGACAGATATAAGAAATATTATTGAATATTTCCGAGTGACGGCCAACTGTATGGCGGAAAGACAGATACAGGAAATATTATTTCCTACGGCTAACTGTATGGCCTGACAGACAGAATTATGAAATATTGTTTAATATTTCTACATATGTATCCGAGGACAGAGAGTTGGTATGCGAAGGAAAAACGGGCTGCAGACCGATTGTTTCCGATAAGTCGCGAAGCCATATCTTGTCAGATCTCGGAGAAATCTACATATAACTAACAGTGTTTTATAGGCCTAGCGACGGGGCTCATCACTAATAAGGTCCCGGGCGCGACAGCCACCGAAAAACGGTATTTGTACCAACAAATACGAGAATTTTCGACCCAAAATTGATTTTCTTATATTTACGAAAAACGAGGGTGTTTTCAATAAAATTGGTATCAAACCATAATATTTTTGCTAAACAAAGCCATTTAGACTAAAATCTGAAAGAAAATCATATAAATAAAAAAGTAAAATTTTTCACATTTTTTACGTAACCACTATCAGCAGTGGTCCAATGTCGATAAGGGTCATTTTTCAGTCAAAACTTTGAAACTGTCTTACAGACGCTACAACAGCCGGATCAACTTAAAATATTTTTTGTTGAATTCCTTGCATAAGAATCTACCCATTTTACATGTTTTTACATACCTACCTTGTCAGGGGCGCACCTGAAAAATAAATGAAAATTAATTTTTTGCGACCCACTTTGAAATATTTATAAATGACTGAAATTTTATTGTACATAACTAAAACTGATATCAAAAGTTACACCCATGTGGGCTCTTTATAAACTGCATTAACAAACATGTATAAATCATAGTTAACAAATTTTATAAATTTAATTGTGAAATTTTCCTGAGCAAATACCGCTGCGATCGGTATATATTTTTTGATAAAAAATTAACTTCGGTCTTGCGGGTCCAGGCAATCACGTCATGCTATAAGCAAGACATAGCACCATGTAAATGACGTGATGAAAACCCCGGGGGGGTGGCGTAAAAATTCTAAATAATTTTTGAATTCTGTAAATAAAACTTTCCGAGCTATTTTTTAGACAATTTCGCGTGCGCGAACGCGCGATAAAAACTCTCTGTGATTGGCTCCCGGAAATAAGCCGGGAGGTATTAAATTTGTGTATAAATTAAACTTCCGTCGGCGTACAGATTCATTCCGTTCTGTGCTTTATACGCCGTCTGGACCACTTCTTCTGACTTTTACTCAACACCTCTGACCTCTGCTCTACCTACTGTTTTTGGATTTTGGAACTTCAACTGGACTACCTGCAACCGGATAATTCACTTTTGTGAATATTTAGAACAACCACTGTCAGCGGGTTTACGATTACCGCTGTACAGTCTTAGTCTGTTCTACGAGTCAAGTACGGGAGACCTGCGCATCATATCTTCGCGTATTCTGTACGGAACAACTGGTCCTTCGAGCCGGATCCTGTACGACGCTCAAGATGTCGCAGTCTGGAGAAAGACCTGGACGCATGGAGGAAGACGACTTCTACCAAGGGGAGCCACCGGCCTCAGAGCGGACCCGTTCTGTGTCAGACCGTGGCTCTTATCGGTCATCCACGACCGAGGACACCATCCGACGTCTGAGGGACGAGCTGCGCAGGGAGCGCCGCCATACGGACACACTGGTCCGTATGCTTGAAGCCAACCAGCAGCAACCGCGGCAAGCTAGCCTCACTGGAGCGGGGCTGACAACCACTGCAGCGGCCGGCATCTCGGCGTACGAGGACGTACGCCCACCTGAGGGCTCTCGTGCTGGAAGCCGGACGAGAGATGATGGCCCTGAAAAGGGACCGACGTTCGAGAACCAACATCAACCTGGACCCCCAGCTATGGGGCCACCCGGGGCAGGCCGGGACAACCATGGTGACCCTGCAGGGCCCCCTTTGGATAGCGCCATTCCCAGGCGCCCACCCAGGGGTGCCACCATCACGACATCCGAGGAGGACCGGACTAGGCGGGCTTCCACCAGCAGTGCCGTGCCAGAACCAAGCACCTTCACCAGGGAATGGGTCCTCAACCAACGGGACCCAAAGGAAACCCTGACTACCATCATAGAGGAGGTGCTTCAAAAGAATCGACAAGCCGACACCACAGCCCTGAGCAACCCAGCTGCTCAGGTATCGGCAATCCTGGCGCGGCAGTCAGGAGCGAAGGAGCTGCCCAACTTCAGTGGAGATGCATACGACTGGCCAACTTTCTCCGCCCAGTTCGAGCAATCGACAACGCTGTGCGGGCTGTCCACGGCGGAGAACCTGATCCGTCTGCAGTCTGCCCTGAAGGGCCGAGCTCGTGAAGCCGTTGCGCCGCTACTGGTGGACCCTAGCAACGTAGCTGAGATTATGCAATCATTGCAAGATCGCTTCGGGAATGCAGCCGACATCATAGAAAGTATGTTGGAAAAGGTGCGCCGCCACCCCCCGATACCTGCGAACGCACCAACAGACGCGCTGAGCGACTATGCCATCACAATACGAAATGTGGTGGCAACAGTACGAGGTTTCGACAACAAATACCTCACTTCACCTCAGCTACTAACAGAAATGGTAGAGAAGCTACCATTGGCGGCGCGCCTAATATGGCTACATAACCGAAGAAACGATTACGTGAACGTTACAGTGAAAGACTTGTCGGACTGGCTGTCCGGCCTACTGCGACCAGCTCAGCATGTAGGTTGCCGATCAAAAAGGGCGATCAACCACCGCGGAGGACAGGTCCACCATATGAGCGTGGACAATGTGGACGAGGAGCGCCGCCCGAAACCACGGCAGGAAACGTGCCCAGTGTGCCACATGACAAAGCACCACCTGGCTACGTGCAACACATACCTGAAAAGACCCCTGCCAAAACGATGGAATATTGTGCGACGAACGCAGGTATGCTGGAATTGCCTGAAAGAAAATCACCACTCATCAAGATGTACCAGCAAACCATGTGGTACCAAGGGCTGCCGTGAACCCCACCACCACACACTACACGGAGCAAGGCACCACAACCCGCCGCACAATGGAAGGCACGGCGGGAGATTTGGACCATCAACTGGAGGACCGGCACGCAAGGCACCAAAGGCTGGCGGCCCAGGTGCAACGAATGCTGCAGCCGCCGCACCAGCAACCAGTGATACAGTGGGCCTGACGAGTGGCCAAGGAGGCAGACAATATGTCTTCCTCAAAGTTCTTCCAGTGGTGGTGGGTGGCCCCCGCGGGCAAATAAAAGTGCACGCGCTTCTCGATGAGGGATCGACGGTTACCCTCATCGAGCAAGAAGTGGCCAGTGCCGTCGGGGCCAAGGGACCGGTTCGTAGTCTGCGCATACATGGCGCGAGTGGGATGTGCTCTTCAGACAACCGGTCCCAATCAGTGAGTGTTACCGTGCGCGGTGACGGGCCCGAATTCCCGATGAGTGCACGGTGCGTAGGCTCGCTCTCCCCTCACAGTGCGTGGTGAGCAATAGGCGCGTACCGCGAGGTGAGGGATACGCCAGTGTGAACGAAGTGCAACCGCAGCTTCTGATCGGGCAAGATCACGCGCACCTCATTGTGTCAAGAGAGGTGAAGGAGGTGCGCAACAACGGTATCCAGTCCCGCACAGCCCTAGGATGGGCCACACACGGCGTATTCGGGAACAATATCCACAATAGTGCCGCAACAGTGTTGGCAATTGCGGGTACGGTGTCTCCAGCAACCGACAACTCTCTGGAGGGACTAGTTCGCGAACATTTTGCTGTGGATTCGCTGGGCGTAACCACCGCAGCCCGCATCAACAAGGAGGATGCGCGGGCCGCCGCTATTATGGAAGCGACCACCCGGCAGCTGCCCACTGGCCAGTGGGAAACCGGCCTCCTATGGAAGCATGACGAGAGAGTGCTACCAGAAAGCCGCCAGTGCGCTGCCAACCGCCTGGCCGGCATTGAACGAAAAATGGCGAAGGATGCGGCATACGCGGGGGCATACAGGGCCAAAATAGAAGAATATATAACCAAAGGATATGCCCACCCCCTGTCGCCGGCCGAGGAGGCCGGCATGAATGGAAAATTCTACCTGCCGCACTTCGCCGTTTTTAATGCTAATAAACCAGGCAAGATACGAATTGTCTTTGACGCGGCAAGCAAATGTACTAATAACCGGGCCGGACCTGCTCAGCTCTCTATTGGGCAGTGTATTCCGGTTCCGAGAAGGAAAAGTGGCGCTGGCAGCGGATGTAAAAGAAATGTTTCTGCGAATAAGAATCCGAGAAGCGGACCAGGCAGCACAATTATTTTTGTGGAAAAAACAGGGCGAGCCGGAACCAACCACGTATCAAATGACTTCAATGCTATTCGGCGCCACGTGCTCGCCCAGCAGTGCCCAGTACGTCCGCAACCGGATCGCAGATGCCAGCGCCGCGGAATTTCCGGCTGCCGCCAACGCGGTACGACGAACATTCTACATGGACGACGACCTCGACGCAGTGGATACCTCAGAACAAGCAATAATGATGATGAGGCAAGTGTCCGAAATACTGCGTCGAGGTAACATGCAGCTGGTGAATTGGGCCTCCAACCGCAAGGAGGTCCTGGAAAAGATCGATCCAGCTATAAGGGCCGTAGAGCCAATGAGAATCATTGGTGAAGAAACAACGACCGAGAGGGTGCTCGGGATAGCGTGGGAACCCGCCTCCGACAAATTTGTGTTCAAATTTATCAACTTACCGGAGCTAACGGAGGCGGACCGCCCGACCAAACGGCAACTGTTAAGCGCCGTACTGAGAATCTTCGACCCGATTGGCTTCCTAGCCTGTCTACTGATCCGGTCGAAGATACTGCTTCAAGTCGTATGGCGATCCAAGGTCGGGTGGGATGAAAGAATACATCCCGAGCACGCAGAAAAGTGGCGCGCATGGTACGGCATTATAAAAAAAAGTGAGTGTCAGATAGCGCGTCCTTGCCTCTCGAGTCGAAGTAGCAAGGTCATGCTGCATGTCTTTTGTGATGCATCGGAAAAAGCGTGCTGTACGGTGGCCTATTTCGTCGAGACAGGAGAGGGCGGCATAAACGTAGCCTTCATCTCGGCGAAATGTAAGGTCGCACCGATAAAGCCGCTTTCAATTCCCAGAATGGAGCTACAGGCGGCGCTACTGGCCGCACGGTTGGCCGCCACCATCAAAAGGGAGCACCGCTGCAGCATCAACGATACCGTGTTTTGGACCGACTCCACGACAGTCTTGTGTTGGCTGCGGACCGACCCCAGGTCCTATTCGG